>CM024622.1:44393630-44539399 GCA_014182585.1 Eucalyptus coolabah
GTATATCCGTTGGGAGTCTTGTATATCTTTTGGGTTTTTGTGCTGTACTTTCTCTAGAGAAAGGACTTTACTTTTTTTTTTTCCGTGCACTTATTGAGTTCCAATTGATTTAGTCCATTACACATGCTTCCACAAATTAGTTTGGAACAAAATCTTATTTTTACTGCGTCGTTTAAAAAATGCCAAGGTTATCCTATTTTTATTCTGCTTAAATTCATAGTAGTAGAAAGGTGAAAGCTGTGGACATCCTTTCATATACCGTTCTAAAAAAAAAAGAGAAGAAAAATTTGGATAATCTAAATTTAGGGTTAACTTATGATCAACTTTTGCCTCATCACATCCAATAGATGAATATCGAATGAATTAGTGCTTTCTCCCTCCATGATTTAAATCCACCTGGTATCCAGTGATAGTCATTCCTTTTTAAGGGATTAAATAAAATATGTGTAGGCGCTTTGCATGCGCACGAGAAATTGATATTTGCAAGATTAAGCAGAATCACATATTACGAAGAATTTAAACTATTTAATAACGAAAAGGGATCGCACACGAAATTACATATTATATAGACGTTGTGTAAACGTTAAAGAAAAGGGAGAATGTCCTGAGATTGGAAATATTTTCAGGGAAGTTGTAGTAGTATGAAAGCTAATCAAATTACGAAGATAGAGAAATTGAATAAGCCAATGAAAAGATAGAGTTGGTTTAGGTTCTTTTGGGTGATGACGTCTCCGTCCATTGACCAATCATCAAGTGCCAAGTGTTATCAATTCCATCGTCTTTAAATTTCTTGACCACGCTCCGGTGCTTTCATTTTTACGTGTTCAAATACACGACCGAAAGAAGGAAGAAGAATCACAACCTTTCGCTGTGGGAATCCGATCAACACACAGAGAAAACTCCGGCGGCTTCGATGGCCGCGTTCAAATTCGCGCCGCTCGCCCTTTCCTTCGCGGTTCTCTTGCTGCTGTCGCGATCTCCCCGGAGCTCGGCTCGCGAGGTCACCGCATCCACGGACGAAACCGTTCGCCAGCGGCAGCAGCAACAGCGACAATCGAGCGACGACGTCTGGTCCTCCTTCCGAGCGAGAGAGATCGGCGCCCATGTGGTGAAAAGGCTGAGTGTTGGTGGGGGCGGGGGCGGAGGCGGTCGTTCTGGTGGCGGTGGCGGTGGCGGTGGGAGTGGGGGCGGTCGTTCAGGTGGCGGTGGCAGTGGCGGTGGGCGTGGGGGTGGCGGCAGCCGCGGTGCCACTCCCATCCGGGGGTCGCCAGGGAGCGTAGTGGGGCCTATTCCCACCGGGACTGATGGATCGTCAGCCGTCAGGTCTAGCCAGTCGACGACGCTTGGCTTCGCCGTGAGTTCCTCTCTGACCCTCGGTCTACTGCTTGCTTCTTCCGCCCTTGTTTGAATGTAGCCACCGGAAAATCTGGAGTTCGGCCGGCTGTCGTTGGCCTCATCTTACTTTTCGTGATTTGATTTGGGGTTAGCCTGTGCTTTTTCTGGTAGCAGTCGAGTCATATGGTAGCTCTTCGCCCATAAATGTCCTCCCAAGAAAAAAAAAAAAATTGGTCGATGAAAATATAAATGTTTCTTAGAAAGTTTATCCTACTTTTTATCTGCTGAAATATAATGTTTGCATTTACAACAGTCGGAGCTTTACCCACATCGAGATTGACCTAGTGATTAGGGCTTTCCCGTGTTCTCGACGTGGAAAAATCGACGGTTGTAAATCTTGAATGAACGATTGTTATGACAGAGCCATGTGCTTTTCCCATCTTGGTCCCTGTCGCCATTCTACTACGAGCCTATACGACTCAAAAGTTTTTCCTTCTCCTCGGAAGATCATCTACTTTTTTAACAATTTTGGTCTATGTTCTGTGGCCGTGATGCTATGACAATTACAAACCTACCTACTTCTTTCCCGACGTGATCCGTTGCGTGCCAAATTGAATATGGAACATCGTAAATAATACCAGAAACGAGTCTTGCGTATCTGTTGGGATTCTTGTATATCTGTTGGGTTTGTGCAGTATTTTCTGCAGACAAACGACTTTTTTTTTTCTGGTCACTCATTGAGTTCTAATTGGCTTAGTCCGTTACATGCGCTTGCATGAATTAGTTTGGAACAAAACCTCATTTTTACTGCGTTGGATCAACAATGCCAAGGTTATCCTATTTTTATTCTGCTTAAATTTAATGCTTAAATTCATAGTAGTAGAAAGGTGAGAACTGTGGACCTCCTTTCATGTATTGTTGTCAAAAAAAGAGAAGAAAGATTTGGATAATTGGAATTTAGGGTTAACTTATGATCAACTTTTACCTCATCACATCCAATAGATGAATATCGAATGAATTAGTGCTTTCTCCCTCCATCATTTAAATCCACATGGTATTTAGTGATAGTTATTCCTTTTAAGGGATTAAAATATGTGCAGGCACCTTGCGTGCAACCGGGAAATTGATATTTGGAAGATTAAGCAGAATCACATTTACTAAGCATTTAAACTATTTAATAATGAAAAGAGAACGCACACGAAATTACACATTATAAAGACATCATGTAAATGTTAAAGAAAAGAGAAAATATCCCGAGATTGGATATATTTTTAGGGAAGTTGTTGTCGTTTGAAAGCTAATCAAATTACGAAGATAGAGAAATTGAATAAGCCAATAAAAAGATAGTTTTTTTTTTTTAGGTTCTGTTGGGTGATGACATGTCTGTCCAAAGTGACCAATCATCAAGTGTCAAGTGTTATCAATTCCATCAGATTTTCTTCGCAAAAAGAATATATTCTCGTAAAACTTTATCTCGTGGAAATTGGTCAGTTGGGTAGACACTGAAAATCTATCTCTGCAACTTAGATGATAATTCGTATTTCAATAAAACTAGAGATCACCGGCTTCTTAACTTTGCGTTCGGAAAAATCTTAGATTAGGTTCTCCTTCAAAGCCTTCACCTTTAAATACGAATAATTCATCATCAAGACACTGCACTCTTCCTCTCCAGATCCTTGTTCTCATCCAACTTTGCCTTCACAGCTCGTAAACTTTTGCAATTCTCATGGCAGTCATCATCAAGTCTGTGCTCCTTCTGTCACGCCCCGAAACGTCGAGCGCGTCAACATCCCACCATGGTCATGAAAATGCGACATTCCCAAGTAGTGTTGCCGACCCCAAATTAATTATTAATGCGCAAGCGGAACGTACTAAGAAGCACCTTACAAAAACATAAAAACATACGGGATAGGACAATAGGAAGATCAAGTCAAAATCAAACATCATAATTTTATACATCATTGTCAATCCAGGGCTTACATACACAAACAGGATCCGGAGACTATATGCACCAAAAAGGGTCAAAGTTTATGTGCATCAACAAAAAGGGGTCAGCCTACATAACATGGATCAGCCCACCAAAAAGAGGAACAGTCCTATAACTACTAGTCGGACTCGTTCGTCGATCCCACATCCTCCACATCAGACAACACCGGGTCCACAGACGATAGGTCATCCACCCTACCATCAGGCAGGTTAGCTACACCCTCACCCAGGATAGCATCCATCACGGCCAGTGGGATATCAAAACTGTCAAGTGGACCAATCCTAAAGCCATTGGCCCCAAAACGGAACCAAGCCCTATACCTATGGGGTACCCTAACATCTTCAGTCTCCTGGATCCCATCGGTAGTCCCGATCAACTCGTAAACCCAATGGCTCCCGAGTCGGGAAGTTGTGCACTGCTCGATAATCTGCATTGGCATGCCATTCTTCTCTGGGGGGTCCCGCCATCTACGGTCCTGTAATATTTTTCCCCAAACTGGGATGAGACTTTGTCTCAGCAAGTTCACCCCTCCTAAACCCTTATTAGAAAGAAAATACGCCCCATAGTGGTCTAGCCACGCGATGGAAGACTTACCTCACCTTCTAGCCTTCCTGCATATTAGTACAATTCATAGCACTCAAGTACAAATTATAATACGCACGTGGACTATCGGAACACAATCCAATTCATTTAATTTCAAATTCACAGCAAGCATTTCAAATCATCATTCATCGGCGCCACACAAGGGCATAGCCTACTCGCAGTTCGGCTATCTACTGACATAAAGCCAGGCATTGCCTCCCCCCTTGGAGCGCGGCTTCGTCAGTACATCGACGGCGTTCCCGAAGGAGCATGGGCCCAGAATCAACTGCGACCCGCATCCACCGGATGGGCATCCCATATAGGGGCAATTCCCACTTAATAGTTCAAAACAATTTCTCACAATTATCACAACACCACTCATAATCAATTTAAAGCACTTCACACGTCATTCACATATTTCAATTGCAACATTAATCTTTAAGAACTCAATTTCGATATCAAACCCGACATTTGAGATTTTCTAATTAAAATCCATATTTTCCTCAATCAACACTCAATTTTCATTAACCATTCATCGGTGACGATCGGCACGAAATTCTGAGCAATTAGGGCCAAAAATAATTTTTCGAGTTTTTTTAAATAATATTTTAATGGTTTTCGAAATATGATTTATTATTAAATAATCCAACAATTTCGAACCATTTATTTAAATCATAAATAAATTCCTTTAAGTCACATCAAGGCTTATTTTAAATAAACCTACTTAACCCTTAAACTAAACATGCTTTACTTTAATTAAACCACCTAATCTAATCCATATTTAAATGAACTAATAAAACAATCTAATTCCAATCAACCTAAACTAAACGCACTTAAGACATGATTAACCCGCTAATCAAGGTTTAGTGAGTTAAACTCATCGGAATCGCTTTCCGACGAGTCTCCGGCGAAGAGCACGACGACGCCGACGACAAACCTACACGAATCAACACCAAATGAGGACTAATAGGGGGCCAAAACGAGCTTGGAAAGAGCTGGTTCTTGCTGGTTTTTCCAGCACTAACCGAGCTTCGAAGGGCAGCGGACGGCGGCTGAATGGGCGGAGGGACGGCGGAGAATGACCGGCGAAGGAAGCTAGGGTTCGGGGCGGTAGCTTACGGTGACGGACGGCGGCGACGGAGCTTCGGCGACGACGAACAGCAGGCGGCTTGGAGCTACGACGGTCGAGACTCGCGGCGGAGACGGAGGCAAGGCAGCTCGGCGCGAAACGGAACGGCGAGCGGTCGCGCACGGGCGAGCGACGACAGCGGACTCCGGTGGCGAGTGATGAACGGCGACGTGCGGGCGACAGGGCGGACGGATGCTCGGTGGTTCCGCTAGTTCTCCTCCCTCTTTCTCTCTCTCTCTCTCTCCTCCAAGTTCAAAAGGAAGAAGATGATGGGGACAAGGGGAAGTGACATCCCACCTTTCCAAGGCCTCATCCCCACCTTCCACTTGTCACAACCCTAGCCCATCTTGCCTCATTCATGACATCACAGGTGAGGTCATCATCCACTAACTCCAAACCCTCCACAACTTTAGTCCAATAGGTTCAATCTCATTTTCCGCCGGGGTCCAAATTCTTGCACATTTCCTTACTTCAATTTCCATCAATCCTCCTCCAATTGAGTCCAAATTAAAGTCCATAAATTAGTCCAATGATCCTACTAAGCTTTGCGACACACCATGACTTCCAATTTCAGAATTCGATCACAATTTCACGGTTAATTTCACTTTGGCACAATATTAGCGCACTCTAATCTACCGAGCGGCGTTTACAAATTTTCGTGCATTAGACTTGCGATTGATCATCTCAAGCCACAACTTTCGGTTGTCGGGGAAATCTCAAGGTTTCAAATACGGCCACAAGGTACCCAATCGTTAGAAAAGTCGGCCCAATGTCGGTCGGTAAGAATTGTGCGATCCGGTGGAATCACCCACACACGATCACATGCTTAAATCGAGCCAACTTATTTCCGATCTCTAATCGATTTTTATTTTTGCCATAATGACCCTTGCAGATTATCTCGGTCGAAAGGTCGCTTATTAATCAAATTCTCGAGTCTTATGCATTAGAATTTCTTAACGGCTTCACCGGATAGACTAGATTTCACATGAGTGGCCGACTCAAGCAATGGGACTATATGCGTGCCAACGAAATGCCCGTCGGCTTCACCGGATAGACTAGATTTCACATGAGTGGCCAACTCAAGGAAATGGACTATATGCGTGCCAACGAAATGCCCGTCTAAATTTATTGAAATTAAAATTGGAAAATCGGGCTGTCACACCTTCTCTCCCTTCTCAAGGTGGCCTTTTGAGAAGGTGCCTCCCTGTACGCCATCCCACTGAACTCTGCACATACCAGAAAAAGAAAATTTGCTCGATAAATATAATATAAATGTTTCTTACTGTGAAAGTTCATCCTATTTTAGTATCTGCTGAAATTTAATGTTTGCATTTACAACGGTTCGAAAGAGGAAGTTACACCCACATCGAGATTGACCTAGTGGCAAGGGCTTTTTCCGTATCTCCGTCTTAGAAAAATCGACGGTTGGGAATCCGATTCCTACCGTGATTTACTCAGATTTTAAGTAAGGGGCTCTGATAATTCCCCTTCAGATAGCTGGCTAACTGCGGCCGTGCTATTAAATTATCAAAAAGAAAAAGGAGATGAAGCCACGCAACTCCACATATTGCGTATCCTTGTCAGGAAAAAAAAAGAAAAAGAAAAAGAACACAATATTTGGACAATCTCAGTTTAGGATTATTTGAAGAATTACTTACCGCAATCATATATCGAATGAATTAGCACGCTTTCCTTCTCTTAACGGTTTAAACTTTATGATGATTGGTGATATTTATTCTCTCGAGGGATGTAGACATATAGTTAAAGAATTGCGTGATTGGCTCTCAAAGAGACAAATTGAATATAAATCAATGAAAAGATGAACTTTGAGTTTGAGGCTCTTTTGAATCACATCGCATAAACATAAATTGTAAAACTTCACAATATGAGCATGTAGTCATGTAAGATTATAAACAATAAAAAGTTTAAGCACGTAACATAAAACATAAGTTATAAAACTTCGTTTCCCATTCATCCATAAAAATTTGGAAGAAGAGGAAAGACTGACGAAGAGTTTAGAGGAAGGATAAAAGACAAAAGAGTGCTGAGATTAGAATTTACGAGGAAAAAAAATTAGTGTTTTGGCTTTTAGTTTATAAAAATGGTTTCGAAAAGGGTTCCAAAAAAGGACTTTGCAATTTGGATCCTTGATGGGCATTCACTCGGAATGTTCAACCAGTTCCAAAAAATTGAAACTTGTTCTTAGGCTAGTTCCATTAGGAATTGAATCTAGAATCTATTTTTTAGGTGGTCTGGTTCAGTTCTCGAGTGGAGCCAGTTTGGTTGCACACCCCTATTCAATAAGTAAACAATGAGATAAAAGTTGATAACTAAAAATATAGAGAAATTTATACGATGTGAGTTTAAAATGAATTAAGTTTCTGTATTTAAATGGTAATAGACGTGAAAATAAGTAATGGAAATGAAATTGGCCGCCCAGCTAAAAGAAGTTTTCGCATTTGTATTTACGTTTAAGAAAATCGAGGAAATTCCATTGATCGATAAAAGATATATCATGTAAACAGATCGCATCGGATTCGACAAACCGGCGCATTCGGTCGTACCCCGTCTAATAATTTGTCGCTAACTTGCTCTTCAGACGGTGTATAACTTTCATTTACGCTGTCACATGTACGTCACTTGTTTTACTGTGTCGTTTCGAGGATATGCAAGAGAGTGTTGCCTTAAGAGGTCTGTTCTTTAAATATGTACATATATTTTGATGCTTTATTTCCTCTTTTATATCTGCGGAAAGTTCACGGTACTTTTCACCAACGCAATGTCACCCCCTCTTATCACATAGAGATTCCCTTCTTCTTCTTCTTCTTCTTCACCCGTCATTCGTACCAGACCCGAAACGACGGAAATCTCCGCCCTTTGCTACGAAAAAAATCTCCTTTCTTCTGATGGCGGGGATCAAGTTGGCGCTCGCCCTTTCGTTCGTAATCCTTCTGTCGCTGTCCCGATCTCCTGAGAGCACGGCTAGTGCTCGCGGGGGTGGCGAGTCCACAGATAAAACGGGAAATAGTGGCATCCATGCGAAAAAGATTGGTGGCGGCGGGGAGGAGGCGGCGGTCGAGGGGGAGGCGGGGTGGGCGCGGTGGCAGCCGTGGTGGATGAGGGGGAGGCGGTGGTGGCGGCAGTCGCGGGGTGGTGGGAGCGGTGGTGGCGGCGGTCATGTCTGGCCAGGGGGTGGAGTTAAGCCCAACAACAGAACTCAAAGGTCCTCGGCGGCCATCGGATCTCACCCGTCGTCGCTCGCCTCCATCGTTGGTTCCTGCCTTCTCCTCAGTGTTCTGTTGGCTTTCAAATCTCTAGTTTGATCGCCATGAAAGCAGGAGTTAGGCGGTTGTTGGACTTCTTTCGTGGTTTCCGTCGAACCTTCAGCTCTATCTGACCACCATTGTCATGGTTTAGTTATAATAATACTTCATGAAGTTGATCTTCAGCATCCAAAAGCTTTGCATAGTTTTTTTAACATACGATCTCGACTTTTATTTTTTTTTTATTTTTTTGGGTGAAAAGTAAGAATATATTGAGCTTTAACCAAAAAATACAAAAGATCCGACACCACAAACTTGCACTCAACAAGACAACAAGTCAAGGTGAGTGGAAGGGAGCCGAATGCAAAAGAGGACCACGTAAGCAAGACAGCCACATAAGGCAAAAGGCAATAGAAGGCCACGAAAGGCCAAAAGAACCACAATCTACGCATACATCCGGTAGTGACAAAAGTGAAGAACCGTCAAGGAAGCAGCTGTGTAGATGAAGAATATCCAGACAGCAAACACCAGGCTAGGGCCCTGCAGAAGTAGAATAGTCCCTAGCTGAAAAAAATGATTGGATCAATACCCCAGTTACGCTGCAGCCTCCGGTTTTTATATGTATCATCCACATTCCTGTAGGTGGTTGCCTTGTCTCTGACGACCTTGATGAGTTGATTCTTCACCTCTGGGACGGATAAGCTTTGCTCTCGAAATAGGATGCTATTTTTGTGCTTCCATAAGATATTGACTTTTATTGATTTCCACATAACCTAATATTTAATGGTGTTCATAATCATGGGGTATACTTTGAAATTTTTTCTTTCTTTCAAAATGTTCCTAAATCAAGTTATATTGAATGCTATATCACGTGATATATCGATATAGTTTTTTTTTTGGTAAAGGGTAATAATATATTGAGCTTCAACCAACAAATATACAAGCTCAGGCACCACAAAACTTGCACTCAACAAGACACAGAACGTCTAATTGAGTGAAAGGGCGCCAGAGACAAAAGCGCACCGCAAAGCGGTCAAAGCAAACAGGGGCAAACAAGCAGCCCAAAAGAGACAACCACGCAGGGCCGGGACAACTAACCAAACAAAACAACCAAACAACCAATCGGAAAGGCCACGCAGACCAGGAAGATGAAGCTACCAAACAACCAACAAAAGAGGAGAAAAAACCAGGAAGGCGAAGAAAGCGAGGGATGGCACCCGCACGGCACGGACGAGGAGAACTAGGCGATCACCATAGGAGCATTGAAAATAGACGGGTCAAGGTCCCAGTTCTGTTATAACCTCCTATTTCTCTGACTATCTTCCACATTTCTGAAGGTTAAGGCTTTATCCTTAACAACTTTAAGGAGATGCTTCTTGACAGCCGCATCCACGACCGGATGCTCTCTAAAGATAATGTCGTTTCTATACTTCCAAATAAGATGGCATAGAGCACCAAAGAAAAGCGTCCAATGGAATGATAGAAATCCTTACCGAGAGGAATTTCATAGCCCACTGGAGATTTTCCACCCAAGGGAATTGTTGCCGCAAATCGGCTGAAAGAGTTTAAATAGGCTAGGAAACCATTTCCGCTAAAGAGTTGTCTCCCCTACCCCCCACTCGCTCTCTTTGCCGCGAATTCCTGAAGCAAGGTTAGAATTGCGTAAGTTAAAAAGTAACTTTCTACCCTTGTTTCTTGTTCCTCCAAGGAAGGTTACACTTGGCCGCCCAAAAGTAAACTATACTAGCCGTGATGCAGCATCCGAAGAAGAGGTGGTCAATAGAATCCGGTGTGAGCTTGCAAAAGGCACAAACTTCTCTCCCAATTCTCCGATAAGACATAAGAAAAGTTTGGGTAGGAAGACGGTTCTTTATTTTGAATTCATGTGAAACGATCACCATAGTCAAGAAGCTTGAGTGTTGACATATCTTGTCACGCTTGCGTAAGAATTTCTTACTTCGCGAGCCGAATGATTCTTGCATTTCGGTGTCTATAGCCACAGTGCTATGATGAGCCTATGTTTCTCTCCTTATTTAACTTTAACCCAGGTTAATTCTACAGATTATAAACCTTGCCCGTTCAAGAAGAGCCTTATCAGTAAGACACAAAGATCACATCATTCACTTCTCCACGGATTACTATAACAGTGGCCAACGCATTGTTAGAGCGGTCCCCCATGTGAAAATATCGTTTTCAATGATCCAGATTCAATTCATTACGCGTATCATGTTCAGTTAATAAGGAAATCGGGGAGAGAGGATTTTGGTTTTCAAAAGTAAAGGGAGGGAGGCATCGAGCAAAGGAACCGTGGTCGTGTCCCTAGCCGGCTATGGCGGAATACGACCCGCCACTGCTGTGTGGACATTTATTCCATTACATGAAAATTTAGGGTCCGTTTGGCAACGTCTCTGTTTGGGAAACAATTTTTTTTTTCACAAATAGTCTTTTTTTATTTATATTCCTCGAAATAATATCTCAATAAAAGAACACGTTTGGTAATTATATAAAATTTATATTCTCGAGATGAAAATAAAAATAAAAATGCGTTTGAACGATTTGCAAAAAAAAAAATTTGTAATGTAGAATTTCTTTTAATTTTAATTTTTTTCTTATTCTTCCTTACCATTGCTACCGATTGCTGCCAATTGTTGTCAATCGCTATGTCGCCATTGCTTGCTGGCTGACGATAGTGGTTGGAGGCGACAGGTGGCATTGACGACGGTTAGCTAAGGTCAGTCGGCAGTAGTGGTCGGTTGGCAACGATGGTTGACCATCCAACGGGTGGCGGTGGGCGATAGTTGGCGACGGTTGGCTAGCGACAGGTGGCGGCGGGGGTGGCAACTGGCAAAGAAGAAGAAGAAAAGAGGAAAAGAAAAAAAGAAAAGAGAAAATAATTTGTTTCTAGAAATTATTCCTTTGTTTTTATTCCAAATCTATTCCCCGTTACTTTTCTATTCCGAGAAATAGGAAAATTAATTGATGTTACCAAACGAATTTATGTTCTTTTTTTATTTCAGGGAACAAAAAAACAGAAATTGAAAGAAACAAAAATATCACCAAACAAAGCTTTATTCACGTAGTTGAATCACCTATACTTAATTATGAAAAACATTGTAATTTTGAATCGATAATTTTGATATTATAGTTTATATTGATAGTCTGTGTTTTAATATTTCCTTTTAATTGCCATAGGTGTTGTTAAACTAGGCATATAAAGGATACACAATAATCTGTATTATTGATTGTCCACAAAGTTAACTATAAGGGTGAGGCGAGCCTACCTACACCCCACCACCCCCACCCACGCGCCACCCCCCCGCGCGGCGGCGTTCGCGGCAATTTCCCGGCAAACCTTTTTTTGCAAAGAAGAAACCGCCCTATTTGTCCAAGTGGAGATTATATACCCCACACACCTGAATAAGTTTTCTAGTTGTATGCATATTTAGAAAATCTGACCGATAAGAAATATTATGTCCGCATATCACATGAAATTTCCTTGCATCCCAAGCCGAACATTCGGTTGTACCCCACAACAACATTCATGGTTATATTTTTTGAAAGTAAAGAAATTACCACCAAACACATTAAATTATGTTCATTGCGACGTTAATATCCCAATTATATTTTGTGAGTTGTCAAAATCCCGAACTTATACTGGTTTGGCAAGTGTACCCTCCCTCTCTCATTGAAAACCCTAAATTTTATCCAGCATGGCACATATATCTCAATTCTTTTTTTTTTCGTCACCAATAACCGAAATTTGAACCGGTAGGACCGAAAAGTTCGGACATTGGTGTCACCGTGTGCATAGATTATTGTTGCTAATGGTCAAAAACTTAAACTAAATTTGGACCATTATAAATGATAGGTCCCCACTGTCGTCTTACATGGATTCCATTAAACTCGACCGTCCCAATTTAGTTTAGTACGCGCATTAGGTAAAACTTTCTCGAGAGGAAGCAATGGTGTTTTTCAGTTCTAATTTATCCTTGTCCACAGCACATGCTCACGCGAATCTGTTCGCACGACGACCTCGTTTTACCGTGTCGTTTTAACAATGCCGATGTGGAGGAGGTTATTTTCCGAACCGTATCTTCTTCATATAAATATGAGCAGTGAAGCAGAAGTTTCCTGCATTAATTCCTTGTTTATATCTGCTGAAGATTTACTGTAATGTTCGCCAACACAATATCACCTCTCAATCGCTGAGAGATTTCCTTTGGTTTCCTGAAATATCACGCGGTCCAACTGATATAATTTGTATCTGATCATCCCTACTTTCCTCCTCCTCCTCTTCTTCTTCTTCCTGATGGACCTTCGTCTTTAAATATGTTTGCAGCATCACCATCACTCGTATTCGACCAAACGACAGGAATCTCCACCTTTTTTACTACATAGAAAATCGCCTTTCACGTGAACCAATCGACGGGCACGATTTCCAGGTTTCCATGGCGGGGTTCAAGTTGGGGCTTGCCCTTTCGTTTGTAATTCTTCTCTTGCTGAGCGACGGCGTCTCGTCTGCCTTCCAAACGAGAAAGATTGGAGTCCACATGAAGAAGTTTGGTGGTGGCGGTGGCGGTGGCAGTCACGCAAGTGGCGGCAGCGGCGGTGACGGTGGCAGCAGTCATGCAGGAGGCAAGAGTCATGCAGGCGGCGGGGGTTATGTGGGTGGCGGCGGCAGCAATGGCGGTCATGTCTGGCCAGGGGATGGAGCTAATCCCCACAGGGGGACTCAAAGGTCCTCGGCCATCGGAACTCGCCCATCGTTGCCGCTCGCCTCCGCCGTCTGTTCCTCTCTTCTCCTCGGTCTCCTGTTCTTGCTTCAGCTCTAGTTTGAATGTCGTTGAAAGTAGGAGTTTAGGCGGCAGTCTTTGGGCTTCTTTTAGTGGTTTCTGTAGAGTTTTTCTTGATTTTGCTTCGAATACTGCTGAGAGTAGAAAGCCTTCTTTGGCAGGAGTTGATTCTATAAAATCTCTGGTTCAAATTTCTGAATAGCCGCATCTAGGGTTTTGCTGAGAAAGCTTGGATGAACAGCTCAGATTCCTTTTCGGCACTCCCATATAGAATGTACTCCTCCAGTCCAGTGAGAAATACTTCATGAAGTTGATCTTCACCGTCCAAAAACCATGCATAATACCATATGATCTTACACTTTTTATTTATTTCTGGATTAGCTAACGTATAAGGTCATTCATAATCACATGCTATACTTTCAAAGCTCTTCCCCCAATATATTCCTATATAAGTTATATCAATGCTATATCACAAAGTGTATCGATATAATATTACGCACCTAAATTAGTTTCTCGTTTTAAATGTATGTTAAACAATCACTATAATTCAGAAACATGATGTCACGCCCCGAAGCGTCGACCGCGCCAACATCCCGCCATGGTTATGTAAATGTGACATTCCCGGATAGTGTCGCCGACCCCAAGATTACTTATTAATGCGCAAGCGGAACGTACTAAGAAGCACCTTACAAAAACATACGGGATAGGACAACAGGAAGATTAATTCAAAATCAAACATCATACTTTTATACATCATTGACAATCTAGGGCTTACATACACCAACAGAATCCGGAGACTACCAAAAATGGGTTAGAGTTTATGTGCATCAACAAAAAGGGGTCAGCCTATATAACATGGATCAGCCCACCAAAAGAGGAACAATCCTATAACTACTAGTCGGACTCGTTCGTCGATCCCACATCCTCTACATCAGACAACACCCGGTCCACAGACGATGGGTCATCCACCCTACCATCAAGCAGGTCAGCTACACCCTCACCCAGGATAGCATCCATCACGGCTAGTGGGATATCAAAACTGTCAAGTGGACCAATCCTAAAGCCATTGGCCCCAAAACGGAACCAAGCCCTATACCTATAGGGTACCCTAACATCTTCAGTCTCCTGGATCCATACAGTAGTCCTGATCAACTTGTAGACTCAATGGCTCCAAGGTCGGGAAGTTGTGCACCCTGCTCGATAATCTACACCTGGATGCCATTCTTCTCTCGGGGTCCCACCATCTACGATCTGTAATATTTTTCCCCAACCGGGATGAGACTTTGTCTCAGCAAGTTCACCTCTCCTAAACCCCTATTAGAAAGAAAATACGCCCCATAGTGGTCTAGCCACACAGTACAGAAGACTTACCTCGCTTTCTAGCCTTCCTGCAGATTAGTACAATTCATAGCACTCAAGTACAAATTATAACACGCACATGGACTATCGGAACACAATCCAATTCATTTAATTTCAAATTCACAGCAAGCATTTCAAATCATCATTCATCGGCGCCACACAAGGGCATAGCCTACTCGCAGCTTCGGCTATCTACGACATAAAGCCAGGCATCGCCTCCCCCTTGGAGCGCAGCTTCGTCGAGACATCGACGGCGTTCCCGAAGGAGCATGGGCCCCGAGAATCAACTGCGACCCGCATCCACCGCATGGGCATCCCATATAGGGGCAATTCCAACTTAATAGTTCAAAACAATTTCTCACAATTATCATAACACCACTCATAATCAATTTAAAGCACTTCACACGTCATTCACATATTTCAATTGCAACATTAATCTTTAAGAACTCAATTTCGATATCAAACCCGACATTTGAGATTTTCTAATTAAAATCCATATTTTCCTCAACCAACACTTAATTTTCATTAACCATTCATCAATTTCAAATTTTAAGTATACAGCGACGATCGGCACGAAATTATGAGCAATTAGGGCCAAAAATAATTTTTCGAGTTTTTTTAAATAATATTTTAATGGTTTTCAGAATATGATTTATTATTAAAGAATACAACAATTTCGAACCATTTATTTAAATCATAAATAAATTCCTTTAAGTCACATCAAGGCTTATTTTAAATAAACCTACTTAACTCTTAAACTAAACATGCTTTACTTTAATTAAACCACCTAATCTAATCCATATTTAAATGAACTAATAAAACAACCTAATTCCAATCAACCTAAACTAAATGCACTTAAGACATGATTAACCCGCTAATCAAGGTTTAGTGAGTTAAACTCACCGAAATCACTTTCCGACGAGTCTCCGGCGAAGAGCACGACGACGCCGACGACAAACCTACACGGATCAACACCAAATGAGGACTAATAGGGGGCCAAAATGAGCTTGGAAAGAGCTGGTTCTTGCTGGTTTTTCCAGCACTAACCGAGCTTCGAAGGGCAACGGATAGCGGCTGAACGGGCGGAGGGACGGCGGAGAATGATCGGCGGAGGAAGCTAGGGTTCGGGGCGGTAGCTTACGGTGACGGACGGCGGCGACGGAGCTTCGGCGACGACGAGCAGCAGGCGGCTTGGAGCGGCAACGGTCGGGACTCGCGGCGGAGACGGAGGCAAGGCGGTTCGGCACGAAACGGGACGGCGAGCGGTAGTGCACGGGCGAGCGGCGACGGCGGACTCCGGCGGCGAGTGACGAACGGCGACGACGTGCGGACGACGGGGCGGACGGATGCTCGGTGGTTCCGCTAGTTCTCTTCCCCCTTTCTTTCTCTCTCTCCCGCAAGTTCAAAAGGAAGAAGATGATGGGGACAAGGGGGAAGTGACATCCCCACCTTTCCAAGGCCTCATCCCCTCCTTCCACTTGTCACAACCCCAGCCCATCTTGCCTCATTCATGACATCACAGGTGAGGTCATCATCCACTAACTCCAAACCCTCCACAACTTAGTCCAATAGGTTCAATCTCATTTTCCGTCGGGGTCCAAATTCTTGCACATTCCCTTACTTCAATTTCCATCAATCCTCATCCAATTGAGTCCAAATTAAAGTCCACAAATTAATCCAATGTTCCTAATAAGCTTTGTGACGCACCATGGCTTCCAATTTTAGAATTCAATCACAATTTCACGGTTAATTTCACTTTGGCACAATACTAGCGCATTCTAATCTACCGAGCAGCGTTTACAAATTTTTGTGCATTCGACTTGCGGTTGATCATTTCAAGCCACAACTTTCGGTTGTCGGGGGAAATCTCAAGGTTTCAAATACGGGCACAGGGTACCCAATCATTAGAAAAGTCGGCCCAGTGTCGGTCGGCAAGAATTGTGCGATCCGGTAGAATCACTTACACCTGATCACATGCCTCTGTCGAGCCAACCTATTTCGAATCTCTAATCGATTTTTATTTGTGCCGTAATGACCCTTGCAGATTATCTCGATCGAAAGGTCGGTTATTAATCAAATTCTCGAGTCTTATGCATTAGAATTTCTTAATGGCTTCACTGGATAGACTAGATTTCACGTGAGTGGCTGACTTAAGGAAATGGACTATATGCGTACCAACGAAATGCCCGTCTAAATTTATTAAATTTAAAATTGGAAAATCGGGTTGTCACAACTCTTCCACTTATAAAAATTTCGTCCTCGAAATTTAAATCATTACACATCTGAATTGAAAATGTGAGGGTACAATTCCCTCATCAAATATTCGGTTTCCCAAGTTGCTCCTTCAGTTTCGTGGTGTTGCGAGACCACTTTGACCAATGGAATGGTCTTGGTGCGCAAAACCTACTCCTTGCGATCCACTATCTGAACCGGGCTTTCAACGTATGACACCCGGTCATCCACGTCTAATTCCTTAAAATTCAGGACGTGTGCCGGATCAGTTCATACTTCCTTAACATCGATACGTGAAAGATGTCATGCACTTGTGCCAACCTCGGCAGTAGTGCAAGACAATATGCCAAAGTCCCTATTCTTTCCAAAATCTCAAAGGGACCTACGTACCTCGGACTCAGTTTCTCTTTTTTGCCAAAGCGGGAAGTACCTCTCATCGGTGACACCTTCAGAAAGACGTGCTCACCAACTTGGAACTCCAATAGCCTTCGACGCTTATCGGCGAACTTTTCGCAGCTCGAGCTGTCTTTAATCTGTTTCGATAACCGCAACCGCCTCCACCGATCATTGACCAACTCGGACCGGTGATCTTTCTTTCCTCGACTTCATCCCAACAACCGGCGTTCGCATGCTCGCCATACAATGCTTCAAAAGGAGCCATCTCGAATACTCTGGGTAATTGTTGTTGTAAGCAAACCGACCATATGAAGTCAATTCCTCCCAGCTTCCTTTGAAGTCCAAGACACAAGCTCGCAGCATGTCCTCAAGAGTCTGAATTGTCCTCTCAGACTGGCCATCAGTCTGCGGGTGGTAGACCGTGCTATACTACAGCTTCGTTCCTAAAGTAAATTGCAAGCTCTTCCAAAAAACAGCGGTGAACCTCGGGTCTTTAGCTGAAGTAATCGTGACACTCCATGCATGCGACCTATCGACGAACGTACAAATGCGTGAGTCTATCCAAGCTCGAGTCCCTTCGAATTGCAATGAAGTGAGCCGACTTTGTCACCGTCGACTACTACCCAGATTGAATCATTCCTTCTCTCGGCTCCTCGGTAGTCCCGTCACGAAGTCCATCGTGATATGCTCCCATTTCCATTCTGGGATCTCGAGGGGTTGCAGAAGTCCTCCCGGTTTACAATGTCGATCTTAGAAAATACCGATGCTCCTTGAAGCTGATCAAACAAGTCATCGATCCTTGGTAATGGATACTTGTTTTTAATCGTCACCGGTTGAGTTGACAATAATCGATGCACAAACGCAAGGAACCATCCTTCTTCTTACTGAACAGAACTGGCGCTCCCCAAGGTGATGCACTAGGGCGAATAAACCCTTTATCTAACAACTCTTGCATCTGCACTTTCAGTTTTTTAAGTTCTGATAAGGCCATCCGATAAGGAGCTTTAGAGATCGGTTACTCCGTCCCGAGGGCTAATTCGATCACAAACTCTATCTCTCTCTCTCTGGCGGCAAACCCGGTAACTCTTTTTGGAAACACGTCCTGGAACTCTTGTACCACCGTGATATCTTCAATCTTTAACTCCTCCACCGCCGTGTCTACGACGTGAGTCGCTAAGTAACCTTGGCAACCCTTGCCTAGCAAGCGAGTTGCTTCGAGCGATGAAATTAAGGAAATTGAGGGTCCTCCTCGATTCCCAATAAATTTGAAGCTCTCACCTCCTAACGGGTTAAACTGAATCGCTTTGCGATAACAATCCATTTTAGCTTGTTGCTTGGTGAGCCAGTCCATACCAATTATCACATCAAAATCAAACATAGCTAGGACTATCGAGTCTATCCTCCCCTCTCGCTCACCAATCACTAACTTGCAACCGAGACAACCCACTGTAGCTAACACTTTATCTTTCAACGACATAAATATGCTAATCACAGACTCCAACAACTTAGGAATTAATTCTACCATTTCAACATATCTTTCAGCTATAAATGAAGAAGAAGCTCCATGATCAAATAAAGCATAAACAGGTTGGTCGTTCAGCAAGACCATACCTGTGATCACGTTAGGCACATCCTCTACCTGTCCTTTGGTGATCGCATAAGTCCTTCCCTGAGCTGGAGGTCGATTCAATCCACCCTGCGGCAAGATCTACGGCGCGACACCTCTGTTCTGACCCAACGGGGGCGGCGGTAGCAGCGACGCCGGCCCCATCTCGATTCCGGGGCAATTCCTGGATATGTGACCCTGTTGGCCACACTCATAACAGGCTCCTGTCCTAGAGGGACACGGGCCCGTACCGTGTCGTCTTCCACAGGAACGACATGCTCCATGATGGTTCGGTGATGGCTTCCTTATCCCACCCTTCCTGTTGAGTGGAACAGGATATCTTCCTCCAGACATCGGCCTCTTCCCAAACCGATTACCTTCTCTGTTCAAATTAAACCGCGACCCAGATGAAGCAGCTCTCTCATTCTGGTCCTTCTCAATCAGCTGGGCCCGCTTATAAAGGTTCTTGTACTCCTTCAAATCCAATGGTACCACAAAGCTCCTCACCTCTGGCCGAAGCCCATCTTTAAACCTTCGAACTCGGTCTGTCGGTTTCTGAACCAACTTAGGGGCATATCAGTGATTCAGCGAACTTCGCTTCATACCGATCAACTGTCATCGTACCTTGACGAAGGCGCTGGAACTCCGCCATCTTCAACTCTCTAGCACAATCAGAAAAATACTTCTCATTGAAGGCCTCCAAAAACGCATTCCACTTTGGAGCTACACCCTCGGGGAATATTATCCCTTTATTTGTCTTCCACCAGGTGGCTGTGATCCCCCTCAACTGATAGGCTGCCAGCACGACTTTCTCTACTTCAGAGCACAGCAGCAGCTCAAAAGCATTCTCTAGTTCTTGAACCCATAGTGCTGCAGCTTTGGGATCTCCCGTTCTCATGAACGTTGGCGGATTCAACCTTAGAAAATGTTGTACCAGCTTCTGTCTAGGCCTCCCAGTGGCCACATCCTCAGGTGGAGTTTCCTCAAGTTCCTCTTCTGGCTCGGGAACCGGTGCGGCGGCAGCTGCGGCGGCGGCGGCATTAACGGCGGTAGCAGCATTGGCGACATTAGCAGCATTGGTGGCAGCGGCGATAGCAGCGGCTGAAGCGGTGGCCTGCTGGTCTAGTCTGACACCCATCACCTCAAGCATCTGCATGATTCCAACAAACCTCAGATCCTTAGGGGCCATAGCATCCTCTGGAGGCGACGCTGCACCACTCACACTGGCCTCAGCCTGCGCTCTTCCCGAGGCACCTCGGCACCGACTCTCATCGACGGCCCACCCCAAACACGGGGCTTACTTGCTCTTTCCTAGCAGCTCTTGGCACACGGTCACTCATGCTACATGCTCAATATAGATGCCTATTTGCAAATTCCAATATAACATCAGAATCCAAGTGACCTCACACAAGCTAACAAACAACTAACAATCACTTGCATCAGTATAATAAAAACCTTTCCTACCAACTATCCCATGACTCCCACGCACCTTATCACTTCATACATGAACCATGCTCGATACCACTTAAACGGGGATGTCACGCCCCGGCGTCGAGCGCCAACATCCCGCCATAGTCATGTAAATGTGACATTTCTGGTAGTATCGCCGACCCCAAGATTACTTATTAATGCGCCAGCGGAACGTACTAAGAAGCACCTTACAAAAACATATGGGATAGGACAACAGGAAGATCAATTCAAAATCAAACATCATACTTTCATACATCATTGACAATCCAGGGCTTACATACACCAACAAGATCCGGAGACTATATGCACCAAAAATGGGTCAGAGTTTATGTGTATCAACAAAAATGGGTCAGCCCACATAACATGGATCAGCCCACCAAAAAGAGGAACAATTCTATAACTACTAGTCGAACTCATTTGTCGATCCCACATCCTCCACATCAGACAACACCGGGTCCACAGATGATGGGTCATCCACCCTACCATCAGGTAGGTCAGCTACACCCTCACCCAGGATGGCATCCATCACGGCCAATGGGATATCAAAACTGTCAAGTGGACCAATCCTAAAGCCATTGGCCCCAAAACGGAACCAAGCCCTATACCTATGAGGTACCCTAACATCTTCAGTCTCCTGGATCCATATAGTAGTCCTGATCAACTCGTAGACCCAATGGCTCCCAGGGTCAGGGAAGTTGTGCACCTGCTCGATAATCTGCACTGAGATACCATTCTTCTCTAGGGGTCCCGCCATCTACGGTCTGTAATATTTTTTCCCCCAACTGGATGAGACTTTGTCTTAGCAAGTTCACCCCTCCTAAACCCCTATTAGAAAGAAAATACGCCCCATAGTGGTCTAGCCACGTAGTACGAAGACTTACCTCGCCTTCTAGCCTTCCCGTAGATTAGTACAACTCATAGCACTCAAGTACAAATTATAATACGCACGTGGACTATCGGAACATAATCCAATTCATTTAATTTCAAATTCACAGCAAGCATTTCAAATCATCATTCATCGGCGCCACACAAGGGCATAGCCTACTCGCAGTTCGGCTATCTCGACATAAAGCCAGGCATCGCCTCCCCTTAGAGCGCAGCTTCGTCACTACATCGGCGTCATTCCTAAAGGAGCATGGGCCCCGAGAATCAACTGCGACTCGCATCCACCGCGTGGACATCCCATATAGGGGCAATTCCCACTTAATAGTTCAAAACAATTTCTCACAATTATCATAACACCACTCATAATCAATTTAAAGCACTTCACACGTCATTCACATATTTCAATTGCAACATTAATCTTTAAGAACACAATTTCGATATCAAACCCGACATTTGAGATTTTCTAATTAAAATCCATATTTTCCTCAATCAACACTCAATTTGCATTAACCATTCATCAATTTCAAATTCTAAGTATACAGCGACGATCGGCATAAAATTCTGAGCAATTAGGGCCAAAAATAATTTTTTGAGTTTTTTAAATAATATTTTAATGGTTTTCGAATATGATTTATTATTAAATAATCCAACAATTTCGAACCATTTATTTAAATCATAAATAAATTCCTTTAAGTCACATCAAGGCTTATTTTAAATAAACCTACTTAACCCTTAAACTAAACATGCTTTACTTTAATTAAACCACCTAATCTAATCCATATTTAAATGAATTAATAAAACAACCTAATTCCAATCAACCTAAACTAAACGCACTTAAGACATGATTAACCCGCTAATCGGGGTTTAGTGAGTTAAACTCACCGGAATCGCTTTCCGACGAGTCTTCGGCGAAGAGCACGACGACGCCGACGACAAATCTACACGAATCAACACCAAATGAGGACTAATAGGGGCCAAAACGAGCTTGGAAAGAGCTGGTTCTTGCTGGTTTTCCAGCACTAACCGAGCTCGAAGGGCAGCGGACGGTGGCTGAACGGGCGGAGGGACGGCGGAGAATGACCGGCGGAGGAAGCTAGGGTTCGGGCGGTAGCTTACGGCTACGGACGACGGCAACGGAGCTTCAGCGACTACGAGTAGCAGGCGGCTTGGAGCGGCGACGGTCGGGACTCGCGGCGGAGACGGAGGCAAGGCGGCTCGGTGCAAATGGGACGGCAAGTGATTGCGCACAAGCGAGCGGCGACGGCAGACTTCGGCGGCGAGCGATGAATGGCGACGACGTGCGGGCGACGGGGCGGACGGATGCTCGGCGGTTCCGCTGGTTCTCCTCCCCCTTTCTCTCTCTCTCTCTCTCTCTCCTCCAAGTTCAAAAGGAAGAAGATGATGGGGACATGGGGGAAGTGACATCCCACCTTTCCAAGGCCTCATCCCCACTTCCACTTGTCACAACCCTAGCCCATCTTGCCTCATTCATGACATCACAAGTGAGGTCATCATCCACTAACTCCAAACCCTCCACAACTTTAGTGCAATAGGTTCAATCTCATTTTCCGTCGGGGTCCAAATTCTTGCACATTCTCTCACTTCAATTTCCATCAATCCTCATCCAATTGAGTCCAAATTAAAGTCCACAAATTAATCCAATGTTCCTAATAAGCTTTGTGACGCACCATGGCTTCCAATTTTAGAATTCGATCACAATTTCATGGTTAATTTCACTTTGGCACAATACTAGCGCATTCTAATCTACCGAGCAACGTTTACAAATTTTTGTGCATTCGACTTGCGGTTGATCATTTCAAGCCACAACTTTTGGTTGTCGGGGGAAATCTCAAGGTTTCAAATGCGGGCACAGGGTACCCAATCGTTAGAAAAGTCGGCCCAGTGTCGGTCGGCAAGAATTGTGCGATTCGGTGGAATCACCCACACTTGATCACATGCCTCAGTCGAGCCAACCTGTTTTCGATCTCCAATCGATTTTTATTTGTGCCGTAATGACCCTTGCAGATTATCTCGGTCGAAAAGTCGCTTATTAATCAAATTCTCGAGTCTTATGCATTAGAATTTCTTAACGGCTTCACCGGATAGACTAGATTTCACATGAGTGGCCGACTCAAGGAAATGGACTATATGCATGCCAACGAAATGCCCGTCTAAATTTATTGAATTTAAAATCTGAAAATCGGGTTGTTGCACATGATTTGCCGGCGGTGTTAATACTATGTCAACACATCCCGTCATGCCCATCTTGAACAATTCTTGGTTTCTATTGCCATGGTGCTATGATGAGCCTATTTTTCTCCTTTTCAACTGTTAACTATAGAAGATGGATTCTTTGACAAAGATCCAATCTTATTTGCCAAAAACATCTTTCCAAAAATTGGTTATTCAAACCACACAATACAAATAAAACCCTTGCTTATTACGAGCAAATTTTAGTGGAAACAGATTTAGCAATATTTACCCACTTTATTGACAAAAACGATATAGAAAACATTATGTACTCCACTATTTCCATCAGTAGAGTCATACACCTCTCACACTGGGGAACTTCACCTCATACACCCAGAAAATTCCAAACAAGGCTTACTCAAAGCCTACCATACTTCTCATATTCATACTAGGACTATCAACAAGCTTGGTGGAACGTTTTCTTCAGACAAAATACAAATTTCCAACACACCTGGTTGTTATTCTTCAAGGATAACTTCCCAAGACAAAGCCTACCAAACTGGTTTGACTCTTGATGGGATCTTTTTGGTTCTTTGGACATAATACTACATCCCACGGTCAAACAATATATATATAAATTACATGTGTGCATTCATTTATATGTAGGGTGAGCGATAATTCCTTGCATACTTATTGATGTAATCGTAATTAATCCTATTCATAGCATGCGCTAAGATGAAGTTGTCCGCACAGAAATCTTGTTTTACCGGGCATTTAATGATGGCAAAATTGATAGACGATGTGGTCTAAGAGATCTGCACATTCATATATTAGCCAGATGGATATAGATATAGACGTATTTATTCGTCCAACCCTGACCGGTATATACCTCGACCCTTGAATTCGTTGAAGTAATCGCGTGAACTCCAGAAGATTCCCTCGCTTACTGATGAGTTCATAATTAGGGTCGAGTCAGATCAGCATCTCCATCAGAGCAGAAATCTAGTTATCCAAAGCCTAGTCTGAAGGCTAATCCTTCATAAAGACTCTCCGTCAGTAGTTCTTGAGGAAGAAAGTTCCTCTCAGCACAGCTCCCACCTGCAGCTAGTTTTGCCAAACGGTAAACCCAATTTCGACCGCCGAATCGGACGGTCCCGCGCGAATCCCGTGCAAGTTCCACAGCAAGTTCTTCTTCGAAACCCTCTGCCTATAAATACGAACCATCAAGAATCACTCCAAGTTATTTTGAAAAAAGGAAAAAAAAAAAAAATATATATATATATATATATAGAGTACGGTTCATAGACCAGTAGAACAAGCTCGCTTGAACCGTTAATCATGTTGGCCTTGTAATGGGACCCGCGTGATTAAACGGTTTGGAAAATCGAGACCTTGGGTTTGTGGAAGTGCTATTAAGTTAGTCAACAATGCTCGCGAATGAGAGGAGGAGGAGGAGGAGGAGAAGTAGGATTGTCACCGGGCGACGGCGGCATTTCATGCTCCTTCCACGGGAGACAAGTTGTGCAACAACAATGTCGACCCTGCGGCCGTCGGATTTCGTCCGGGCTCGATTTTGTTATTTGTTCCTCTTTTCCTTGGTTCGTAGTTCTCAAAACTGGACTGATAGGACCAAAATAAAAATAAAGAAAGAAGGAAAGGGTTAGAGAGTCGGCAGCAGTGTAAGATTTCTTGGCTTTCCATAGCATTCCCGATTCCGTCTGTACTTGATCATTTGGTTCCCTCTATTTCTTGAAATTCGATTGCGTTTTCTTGGTCCTAAATTTCAGGGAGCAATGGCGTGTTGGAAAAAAGCATTTCATGTTTAGATCACACCATCGATATAATGTGACCAATCAATCATATTGTATCTACTTGCTATGTATTTTATTTCATTTTATGCAATGTCTAAATTTTTGAAATCACTCAATTCAATTGTCATGTCATGTAACCATTGACATGATATATCTTCTCGACACATCATGTGGAATATTGATCGATTTCACTAAGATAAGCAAATCTGGATGTCTCAAGTTTAGGATCTCTACATCTCATAGGACTATATTGATGGATTGTTAAAATGTTTAAAACTAAATTGGTAAAATCAAAAAGTTGAAGACCGAATTGACCTTCCTAGAACAGATTTAGAACTTTTCAAGGTAATTTTCTAAAATTTTAAAACATCTAAAATTTCTGTGAGAATGAAGAGGAGGGGAAATTTAATATCATGAGAATCTTGGCAGGTATGTGGTTGGAAATTAATGAGTTATTCATTAGGCAAATACGGATATGAATTTTTGGCATGAGGATTTGATTCGACATCCGATGGACATTGATAACATAAAAAACAAAATATATCTAACATGAGTTTAAAACGACTTTATGTTTTTGCAATGTAAATGATCATAGACATGTGAATACCCAACGAAAATAAAATTAGTTAAGAATTGAAGCACAGAGTAGAATATAATTCGTGTTTTATACATATATAAATCTTCTAAATTGGGCTTGTGTATTTTTTAGGTAAATTTGAAAAGCATGTCAAAGAGGAAATTTTAGTGAAAATCATTCTCACATAGGGCCTGTTTGGCAACGTGCCAAACAAAGCTTGATTATGATTTTTGTTCCCGCAATCGGTTTGGGATGAGAATCGCGTTTGGTAAAACTTTTGTTCCCAAGAACAGATTGGGAAGAGAATTGACAATAAAATAAAAAATATGATTCTCCAACCGAGAATCAAAAAAAGAATCAAAATAGTAAAAGTCTCATTCTTTCCTTCCGAAAGCCCGCGATTGTCGTCCACCACCGCCTCGCCATCGTCCGCCGCTGGTCACTGGTTGCCGGTCCGGCGAGCTCGCCGGAGGCTAGCCAGGCCGGGGCGAGGTTCGGCAAGCTTGTCGGAGGCAAGCCCAACCATCGCGAGGCTCGGCCTCGCCGACAGCTGGGCGAGGCTCGGCCTCGCCCGGATTGAGCAAGGCGAGCCTCGCCGGTGGCTAGGCGGGCCTCGCCCGGCCCGGCGAGGCTCGCTCGGCCACCGTGAGGCTAGCCTAGCCTCGCCTGGCCACCAGCAAGGCCGAGCCTCGGTGGGGCTGGCCGAGCCTCGCCTAGCCGCCGGTGAGGCTCGGCCGACAAGGGCCAACCTTCTTGAGGGCGCGACGCTCCGGTGAGCGTCGCCAGCCCTCGTACGGCCGATCACCGGTCCGTGACTAGCCAAATGAAGAAGAAGAAGAATAGGAGAAAAGGGAAAAAATAAAAAGGAAAAAAAGAAAAAGAAAAGGAAAAAAAGTAAAAAGTAAAAAAAAAGTATTTGAAAGTATTTAAAAATTAAAAAAATAATTTGCAACATAATCAATTAGCACGGTATCAAATGCAATTCTATTCCAGAATAAAAATTTGGATAGTTATAAAACGCGTATTTTTACTCGGGGTAGTTCTCGAGAGCGAAATAAAAAATAATCATTTCTAGTCGAATTAGCTCCAGGGAACAGAATCGTTACCAAAAGCGCCCATAGTATACCATGCATAGAAGTACTAAGTATTTTACCATTAGAGGTTCAAAGTTCGACTTCTCGTGACTTGTGCAATCTAAAAAGAAGTATGCTAATAAGGGTGGTTCATTTTGAAACGATGAGAACATCTTTCATGCAAATGCTATATCAAGTAGAACACTAGCATGCTACCGCAACATACCAAAAGAAAGTTTTTGCACACATAAGAGGTATTATGTCAACATATCACATGAAATTCGAAGTACTGCAAACCGGAAATTAGATCATACCCTACAAAATTTTCTCTAGGAATTAAACACTAGTAATATTTTCCATTAATTAACTCTATTAGATTGCACTAGTTTTATTTACACACCACATTAATTATATGATATCAAAAACCCTAAATTGTTGTTGGTAGCATAGTCATACGGTGCCGTTCGACCATAAATGTTGTCCAAAAAAGAAAATTTCCTCGATAAATATATAAATGTTTTATTTTTTATTTATAAGAATTCTGCTGAAAAATTCAGTTCTGTGGATTTACTACGGTCGAAAGACGAAACTAGACCCACATCGGGGATGGGATTGACCTAGTGATAAGGGCATTTCGGTACTTCCAACTTAGAAAAACCGATAATTATGGATCCAACTCCAACTTTGTATTTCTCGGATTTAAGCAAAGGGTCGTGACATAAGGTTATCCATTCTAGATGGCCTGTGCTCCCCAATTTTCAAGCACTTCCACAAGTTATCCATTCTCGTCACTAGAAAAGTAAAAAAAACACGAGATTTGGAGATTCTCGGTTTAGGGTTATCTAAGGACCAACTCATTGCACTACATACATATATTGAACGAATTAATTTGCTTTTCTTCTTCTAACGGTTTAAACTTTATGAGGATTAGTGATAATTATTCTTTTTAGGGAATGTAGATACGCGGTCCAAAGAATTATCTAATGATCAATGATTAGCTAGCTGGATAGACACAAGAATGCTTGAGAGGCAAAACTAAAGCTATTGTAATGGGAATTTTTAAGGGAAACCGTCCAACCGGTCGCAAATCTATTGTATGAGTATAAATTGAATTATTAAATTTTTCAATTTTGCCAATTAATCTCAAACATTGGTGCAAAATCCTAATATCGTCCTTTAGGCAAAATTTCGTCGGGAATCACTGACGTCATTGAAGATGATTGGACCTCCACGTCAACGATTTTGGCAAAAATTGATCAGAAGTATAACATTGACAAAATTAAAAAATTTAACTAAATCAGTATTTGCATAATAAATTTAAGGTGGATTAGATAATTTTCCCGGAATTTTTGTTACATAGCGTGTGTAGTGAAGCCGATCTTGAATGAACGACTCGACGACAAAGGTATCTACTTTTTTTCCAATTTGGTCTCTGTTGTGTTGCCATGATGCTATAATGAGCCTATCTACTTCTTCCTGTCGGGTCTGTCGTGTGCCAAATTGAATCCGGACCATTGTAAACGATACCGGAATCCAGTCTCATATATATGTTGGGTTTGTGCATTACTTTCTCAAGAGAAAGGACTCCGTGTTTTTCCCGCACGCTTATTGAGTTCTCATTGGTTTAATCTGTCACCGTGCTCGCGCGAATTTGTTCGCGACAAAACCTTGTTTTACACAACGACTCGAATGTTCTAGAGGATGTTGTAGAAGAGGTCTGTTCTTGCTACATTTACGATTCATTATAAGTTCGTTCTCCTGTTTCCAAAAGTAGCAACGGGGTCCAATTGAAAATCTACCACCGCTTCTTTTTCTAACGAAAATCACCATCGGAATACGAAGATCTCCAGTCCTTTTCCTATCGAAAAATCATCTTCCACCCTGATAATCAAGAAAGACATCTTGACCTCCAAGACCTGATGGCAGGGATCAAATTTGCTGTGCTTGCCCTTTCGCAGGGATCAAATTTGCTGTGCTTGCCCTTTCGCTTGTAAGCCTTATGTTACTGTCTCCTTCTCCTTGCTTGTAAGCCTTATGTTGCGGTCTCCTTCTCCAGCTTATGGAAGTACCAAGCTCACAGATAAGTGTTATGGGCCGATTGATCTAGCGTTCCCTTGCCCGTGCGGATGGAAGTACCAAGCCCACAGATAAGTGTCATAAGCCAATCGATCTAGCGTTCCCTTGCCCGTGTGGCCTTAGGGATTTTTCGCGTTCCCTTGCCCATGCGGCCTTAGGAATGTCTCCTAAGTCAGCCTTTCTCACATAATAGCTCTATGAACTAATGGATCAGATCGAATTGCAAAATGGAAAGATTTGTACAAGTTAGATCTTTCGTCACCACTTTGTAGAAAACCGTTAGGTATGAATATGTTAAATACCTGTGACTCAATTGGTGAAATAGTATATGTATTTTAACTCACAAGGATGATAAAGAGACAAACCCTATAAAGAGAAGCTCTGAATTGTATTTACTTGTGAATGAGATGAGGACAATAAGAGGGAGGAGACCCTTATATATACAAATACAAGGCAAACCATATCCGTAGATCTCTCCTCGATCTAACGGTGGAGATTGCATCTCCCCAACTACCCGCATTTATTACATACGAATACAATTACCGTATTGCCCGCCCTTAGGAGTATTCTAGAAGACTCGAGAAAACCCTAGGTTTAGGGATACAAGTTGAGGGTCGCTTGATCCACGGATGTGTCACGGCTGTTGTTGAGAACCCTCTTGGATCGGCATTCTTTCGGGTTGTGACATAAGACTGTTCGCTTGGAAACGAGAAAATTTGAAATCCACGTGAAGAAGGGCGGTGGCGGCCGTCGTGGTGGTGGCGGCGGTGGTGGCGGCCACGGAGGAGGTGGTTACACAGGTGGTGGTATTGTATATCCGGCACATGTGGGTGTTGGCAGAGGGACTAAGAGGTCTGTCGCGGTCGGACCTCATCCATCATTGCTCGCCTCCGCTGTTTGTTCCTCCCTCTTCCTCTTTGCTTCAATGCTTATTTGAACGTCAGGAAACACAACTTGAGAAAACAGAAAAGAGGAGAATAGCAACCTGAAAAGAGGGGAGTTGTTGGACATTCTTTTGTGCTAATATGTTTATAAGTTTGTTGCTGTAAAATTTCTTCCTGACAAGATTACGCCCTTTGTTCGCATTTATTTGGTCTACTGTTTATTCTTATGTTTTGGTCGAAAATCGCTTATGTGGATAGTCATCCTACGTGACACAGCAATAATTGATACGGACGATTTTTGATAATATTGTTTAAATTATTATTTTTTTTTTTTTTTTGTTTTTCCTAACCTTAGGTTGGCAAGGTTGCCAACCGACCCCCATTGGCCATAAGAGAGGGATGCTTAGGGCATTGGGTTCTCGCTTAGAACTAGGCAAGAGTCGCGACCCTCACTAGTTGGTTGATGAGGGCTGCAATGCAATGCGAAAACTTATAATCAAGGCCATCAAATGGTCAACTATGAAACCAGTTAAAAAATTGTATACTCATAGGATGCCCTCTATTGGTGATCGTTCGATGGATTACTTTTGTGATGTTTGTCACATGAAGAAGATCAATAGGCCTTGCAAGAAGTACATGCTTTACTAATAATTAAGGGCATAACATTAGTGGTTTGTTGGGTTAGTTTTGCTTTCTACCTTCTCACGGGGTTGGAAAGAAGAGAGGTCAACTGGAGTGGAAGCCAAACGAGGGGGCCAAGAATCTATGGTGATTCTAAGAACAATTTTGTCCCCCTTTGTACTACCATATTGACCCTCTCCTATGGCCAATGAGGGTTGATTGGAGACCTCTCTGACCTAGGGTTAGGGAAAAAGAAAAGAAAAAGGAAAAAAAAAGAAAGATAAATAAATAAATAAAATGTTATTAAAAATGTTAAAGTCGGCATCGATTGTGCTATATAAGATTATCAATATCTATGTTAGTAATTTCCAATCAAAATTGACTATATGAAAAATTAGCAAGATTTAAAGGTTTAAGACTAAATTAGATTTAGGAATTTTTGGATATTTTTTTGCTCTACTTTTTTTTTATATGCTTTCTCCAAAATCTCGTCGAAAAATTATTGAGAAAATTATAAACCTATTATACAAATGCCAATTCAATTTTAAACAATTTGATAAATTTAATTCTAAACCTTTTAATTATAATCTAAGATGATCCTTCGATCAAATTTGACCTTATATTACCGAGTAATGATCCAGTCAATGATGGTTATTCTACTTGGCATGGCTAATGTCGATCGAGGCTAATGTAAACTATTTTTGCCTTCTTTTTTAATTAAGAATTTTTTTCTCTTTTCTTGTTCTTTTTGAACTATTGCCTTCCATTGCCATTGCCGAGATCTTGCCAGCATAGCCAAAATTGGTTGGAAAGACTATGTTAAAAATCACCAAAAGGTAAGTTTAGAACTAAATTGGCATCCGTAGTATAGGTTTATGATTTTATCTATGTCTACCATCTTAACAATAAATTGCTCATGTTCTCATACATTCCAAAAAAACACAATCGTATATAATATTTCACGTATAGCTGCCTTCAAAGGATTAACTTATTAATACTGCGAAACTAATTTTTTTTCAATTTATTTTCAGCACAATCAAACACCATATGGTTCGATTTCTTCGAAATTGAATTTTCTGAAGGAAATCCTAATGAGAGATTTTGTCGCCACAATCAGCTGTTAATGTCGTTGCTTAATTTGTCTCTGGAGGACAAACCATTGTTTGGCCGCCTTATTGAGTGCTTGGAATGCTGCTGAGAATGGAAAGCTTGTCTGGCAGGATTTGATTTCCATCACCCCAACAGATTTCCTATGCGCGTGGATTGTTCTGGGAGAGAATTGGTGGAGTTTTAGGGTTTCTCTGAGAAGCTGGATGAATAAATTCATCTGTAGTGTCAATATTTATGCTTTTTAATTACCATCGATATTATTTAACTAAACATTACAAAATATAATAATCTATATTTGACAAGGGAAGGGCGGGCCTATTTATGGCCCTGTTCGTCTCGATTTTTTGCATTGTCACGACTTTTCTAAAGGTGAACCACTTAAGGAAAAACTAATGAACAATTAAATGAGAATGAAGCTTCCTCTCATAAAACAATTGTTTGTGTTTAGTACGGACTTTCTAAAGCGCTACCAATCACAACTCGATACTCATTTTAACATGCAACTATCTTGTCTTTGGGAATCGTCACTAATCTGTTAGTCTAGATTTTAGACACTTGAGTATACTGTCGCTAATCTGTTAGTCTAGATTTTAGACACTTGAGTATACTGTCACACTCGGCTATCCCCACTGAACTCTGCACATACCACATTCTCCCACGCTCCCATGAACTGAACACACACATACTCTCCGCGACTTGCTCGGAAGAGGTGGGGAAGGGCCAGCGGCGGCCGGAGCTTCACCGGGCAACCGTGGTTGAACGGCAGGGCGATGGAGTGGTGGCAGTTCAGCCACGGAATGCATGGCAGTGAGCCTCGATTCGAATCTTCTCAGCGTGACCACCATGATTTTCCCGCCTTCGCTCTGAATATCTCTCCCCCTTCTCCCTGGTGACCATCTTGCCGAGGACATCTAGTCCTTCAATGATCGTGCCCCAGCGGCGCCAGTGGTCTTCTCTTCGGCCGTGAAAATTGACGATATCAGTGGCCATATCTCCATGTGCCAACGAGAAATTCCCGATCTGTAAAGCTTGAACAGACGTTGCCTCTCTGTCCGTCCTTCGTTTTATTTCTTTTTCACATGCGCACACGCGATGCCATTTCTCTTTTTGCCCGCTCGTGCACGTTTTCCCTTTAGCCTCTGTGATCACCTGCTGCGCGCCGATTTAAGCATCTGCCCATGCCCTTTTTTACCTTTTTTTCATAGCTTGCACCCACCCCTCGTCACCCTTCACGTACATATTTTAATAATTTTCTTTAGTTTCGATTTTATTATTTTAATATATCTGAGAAAACTAAATTTCGAGAAACTAATGCTAAATGCCTAAGTAATCTGTACAGCGAGAATCAGACATTTAATGACAAATATATATATATAATAAAATTTTCCGAAAGAACAGGTCTTAAATTTCTTGACCACGCTCTGGTGCCTTCATTTTTACGTGTGGTTCATACACGACCAAAGAAGGAAGAAGAGTCACAACCTTTCGCTGCGGGAAACTTCATAAGGATCCGATCAACACACAAAAAACAGGATCCTATCAACACACAAAAACAAGATCCGATCAACACACAAAAAACCTCCGGCTGCTTCGATGACCGCGTTCAGATTCGCGCCACTCTCCCTTTCTTCGCGGTTCTCTTGCTGCTGTCTGGATCTCCCCGGAGCTCGGCTCGCGAGGTCACCGCGTTCACGGACGAAACCGTTCGCCAGCGGCAGCAGCAGCAACAGCCACAATCGAGCGACGACGTCTGGTCGTCCTTCCCAGCGAGAGAGATCGGCGCCCATGTGGTGAAAAGGCTGAGTGTCGGTGGGGGCGGGGGCGGGGGCGGTCGTTCCAGTGGCGGTGACGGTGGCGGTGGCGGTGGCGGTGGCGGTGGCGGTGGTCGCGCGGGTGGGAGCTGGGGTGTTGGTGGCGGCGGCAGTGACGGTGGCGGCAGCCGCGGCGCCACTCCCATCCGGCGGCCGCCGGGGAGCGTAGTGCGGCCCATTCCCACGGAGACTCATGGGTCGTCAGCGGTCAGGTCTCGCGGGGTCGTCAGCAGTCAGGTCTCGCCGGTCGACGACGCTCGGCTCCGCCGTGAGTTTTTCTCTGACCCTCGGTCTTCTGCTTGCTTCTTCCGCCCTTGTTTGAACGTAGCCACTGGAAAATCTGGAGTTCGGCCGGCTGTCGTTGTTGTGCTTTTCCTTACTCTTCGTGATTCGATCTGGTGTCGGCCTGCGCTTTTTGCTGGCAGCAGCCGAGTCACATGGTAGCTAGCGGTTCGCCCATAAATGTCCTCCAGAAAATGAAAATTTCCTCGATAAAAATATAAATGATTCTTAGAAAGTTTATCCTATTTTTGTATCTGCCGAAATTTAATGTTTGCATTTACAACAGTCGGAGCTTCACCCCACATCGAGATTGACCTAGTGATTAGGGCTTTCCTGTGTACTCGACGTGGAAAAATTGACCGTCGTAAATCTGATCCCTACCCTGAATTTCTTAGATTTAACTGAGGGGCTCCGAAACTGAAAGTGGGTCGCCGTTCTGATTCCCCTTTAGATAGCTCGCTAATTGAGCCAGTGCTCTCAAATCATCAGAAAGAAAAAGTAGATGAAGCCATGCGTCTCCACGTATTGTATGCCGTTGTCAGGAAAAAAATAAAATAAAATAAAGAACATGAGAGTTGCATGATCTTAGTTTAGGGTTATTCGAGGAATAAATTACTGCATTCATATATGTAATGAATTAGCGCGCTATGACGATTAGTAATAATTGTTCTCTTTAGGGATGTAGATACACAGTCAAAGCATTGTGTGATTAACTCTCAAAGAGACTGGCTCTCGAAGAGACAAATTGAATATAAATCAATGAAAAGATGAACTTGAAGGCTCTTCTGAATCGTCAAATGTGTTCGTTTAGTATCTAACATATCTTCGAAATGATCATCGATTAGAGGGGTAGACACGTAATGCTTCAGAACCAAAACTTAAGCCCGCCCACCAAGTTCTTCTTCAAAGCCCCCACATGCGGATCATCAAGAATCACTCCATGTTATTTTGAAAAAAATTATGGTGCAGTCCGTATTCCGATAGAACAAGCTCATTCAAACCGTTAATCGAATTGGCCTCCCAATAGAACCCTTATGATTAAACTGTCCTGAGGATCTTGGCAGGGATGGTTTGAAAATCGATGAGTTATCGAGAAGACAAATAGGGATATCAATTTTTAGAATGAAGGGACTCTTTACGAGGACATATATTGATTAAATATAAACATGTGAGAATCTTGGCAGGAATGTCTTGGAAATTGATGAGTTACCTGAAGGAAAATAGGTATATCAATTTTTTGGCAAGAAATGACTAGATTCGATATCTTTCAATTAGATAAAAAAAAAAAAAAAAAACAAGACATATCTAAAATGTTTCAAATTACTTTTAAGTTTTTGTAATGTAAATGATAGTAGACACGTGAATAACTAATGAAAATATCTCATTTTTTGCCTAGTGATAACATTGGGATTGTAGATTTTAGGTGTTAATTTTTCTTAGTTTTGAATCTCATATTTACCCAAAAAAAGGCTAAGGAAAATAGAATTATTTAAGAATTGAAGCACATAATAGAACATGCTATGTGTTTAATATGTATATAAATCACCTAGATTGAGTGGGTGTTTTTGATAATTTTGTGAAAGATGGAAATTTCAGTGAAAATCACGTCTCATATATGTACCGTGCATAGAAGTACTGAGTATTTTAAAATTGGAGGTTCAAAGTATGATTTCTCGCAACACGTGCTTTAAATCTAAAAAGAAGTATGCCGATAACTTTGGTCGGTTTTGAATTGATGACCACATCTTTTTGTGAAAATGCCATATCAATTGGAACACTAGTGTACTACCGCAACATACCTGAAGAAGCTCCTGCACAAATAAGAGGTATTATGTCAACATATCACATTAGATTCGACCAACCGCGAGCCAAGCATTAGGTCATATCCTACAAGAATTTTCTTTGGGAAAAAATGTGATATTCAGATTTTGCCGAATCTCGAATATGTAACAGTCCGTGACGGGTCGACGAATTTGCCATTGGACTACGTTGTTGGCGCCACTTGTGGATGCCGTTTCATCATTTCCGTCACCAGACTGAGATGTTACGTCTCGTAATGAGCTTACGACGTACGATGATAGTCACGCTTTTATTACGTTGTGACAGTCCGATCACCGTATAACCTATCGTCTCATCGAATATTTCCTTACGCAACGCCACCAATGAGACCCACGTCCACTAGCATCTGTACCCTGCTAACCGAATCCTTCATGCAAGACATCTTCGACCCTATGCGTACGTGAAGATTGACGACGAAAAATCTCAAAGATTCCCCCATTCCCCTCATGTCGACTCTCGACCGTCCCCAGCCAAAGACCGCCGGCTATCACAGCTCCATGCACGCTTTCTTCTTCATTGAATTACCATGCAGCCACGTCCATTTGATGGTAAATTAAAGAGGAGCAATTGACCAAGAAGTGGCCGCGCCACAGCCACGTCTTCCTTCCCTTCGGCGGGTCAACAAGATGAGCACCTTGACCAAGCATGAGGGACACGTCCGTGCATGAGGAGGAGCAAGTGGCGGCCAGAATTCTCAGTGGATGGCCACGTCTTCTTCCCCTTCCTCAGCCAGCCGAACGCCCATGTGCCGCCATGTTGACCAAGACGTGTCAACTCCAGCGTTCAAACGAAGACTCGGCCATGCACAAGTCCACGTTCTTGCATGCAAGCGCTGGAGAGGTGCGCTGTTTTCTCCCCTGGCTGCCACGAGCTGGAGGAGAGAGAGGTTGACTTAATCAGTCGACAATCGGAACCCTCGAGGCAGAAGCTGAAGCGGAGGACCGTTCCTTCTTCGCCTTCTTCTTCACGCTCGGCCTTGCTTCATTTTACAGCAGCAAAACCTTCGGCAAACCGTACCCAACTTCTGCGCCGCTCCGCCCTTGCCTTGTCACCAGCCACCTCTCTGTCCCGTAGCTCGCCACCAGCCGCACCTCCGTCTGCCGTTGCACCGTCCAGATCGCCTCAGCTGTGCTTGTAGCTGCAGCTCACGGTTCACTTGCCATTGACATCGCCGGACCTGAGACAAGTCGATATCTACTAACCTATGTCGCTTGGTGAAATCGTCCCATAAACTAATGTTGTTTTGAATACTTGCGCCAAAGTGTGAACTCAGAAGTTGCCGAATTGATTTTGAGCTACGTGATATTATATTGCATATCTATTATGGTTGAGTGTGAATTAGGCACCTATGCATGTACTGATTTTGGTGTTTTCGAAGCTCTAAGATTTCACATGTGAACTACTTTGAAAATCTTAAGGTCGGGATAGAGTTTGATGACTCGCCGATATGTCGATTTCAATATTTCAAGAAAGGATTACAGTTTTGATGAAAATTATCACATACATATCTCCAGTTTTGAAACGTTGAAAACATTTTAAATCCACGCCTATGAATTTTGGACTATGATCGGGGTGGAACGACAAAGATTTATTTCGAATTATTATGGCATTGGAACTTGGAATCTTATGAGAGGTTTATTGTTACTGATTTGGTATATCTCTAAAGTTTTCATTGGATTTTGACTTATACCGTGATTTGGGATTTTGAAATCAAGGCAGCTTTTTGCATTGTCGATACAAAAATGTTTTGGCATTAAATTGATTAGACTACTACACCATGGTTGAAATGTTATTGATGTTGTCGGACCCTTGAGATGGGATGCCTGGGTGTCGGGTTGCCTGGAGGATGATGGTGGCGATGCCTCTGGAAGTCTAGGGATTGGTGAGCCCCGGAGGTTCCCTAGAAGGCGGGATGCTTGGGAGTGTGACGTAACATGTATCGGATGCCTAGGACATCATTGATGTGGTGAGCTTCGAGGTTCCTCATGACCCCAAGTGGGGGTGCAAGATGCTTGGAGGTGTGACGTAACACGCTCCGGATGCCCTGGTGACTGAAATGTGGAACCGGAGGTCCTCGTGATGCCAGGTAAGGTGCGAGAGCCTTGAGGGACGCAAACACTTGTCCTCTGGAAGATGGTGGTAGTGATTTGAGATAAAATGAGTTTCTAAATTCTCATTGGTTTTGGATATGTCGTTTTGTTATGATATTTTTTTGATTTGATGTCTACTCCTTGCTCCGGTTATGTGATTTGTTTTGGATTGCATGGAATTGGGTAGAGATAAAGGTACGTAATATAGTTTAGTAGAATTTTGATTGTTGAGTAGTTGTACTCACCCCTCGTGGGGCTAACATATTTCAGAGACAAAGATGCCCCTGCAGCCCACGTCCTCTTGTATGTTTCGGGGATACAGGACCATTGCCGTTGTCAAGGGATGACGACGACGGCTCTAGTGGAGTGGAGTAGTGGAGGGCTCGAGAGGATTGTAGCAAATTTTTGGAAGCTAGGTCATGACGCCAAGACGACAATGTGGATAGACAGCTAGATAGTTGGTCCCATTTTGTTTTAACCAAATATAGGGATTTTTGGCCTATGAGTACCGACTAATGTTGTCCAAAACTATAAATAAATAAAGTGCCTATATAGTGTGCATCATTCTCAGTTTGATTGGAGTATGTGTTTGCTTCCGCAATGATATAGCGCAGGGATCAGGATATTGGGCGTGGCGGACCTTAAGGATTGAAGACGCCGTGGCCCGGCACGTCACAAATAAACACTAGTAATATTTTTTGTTCATTAACCCTTCATCGACAAAACCCTTCATTGACGATGTTAGTTTTATTTACACATCACATTAATTTTATTAGCTAGTGACATTTCAAAAGCAATAACAAGTGGGAATTTCTATGGGGAAATTGTTCAGCCAGTCCTACTAGACCTGTCATGGTGATATTAATTTATTTTCTAAAACTTTCAATTTTGTCAATTTAGTCATAAACTTTTGTGTAAATCCAATGTTGTCCTTCCAACCAATTGTTGGAAATCACTGATGTGGTGGTCTAATGTTGTCATTCAGACTAATTTTCTTCGAAAATTGTTGACATGGCTAAAATGATTGGACCGTTGCATAAGCAATTTTTGACAAAAATTCGTTGGAAGAATAACATTGACATAATTGCAAAGTTTAGGATTAAATTGGTATTTGCACAATAACTTTTGGGTTGATAGGATAATTTTCCCAGGATTTTTATTTCATAGCGTGTATCGCGTAGCCAATCTTGAATGAACGATTGTTATGACAGAGCTATGTGCTTTTCCCATCTTGGTCCCTGTCACCATGCTGCTATGAGCATACACGACCCAACGTTTTCTTCTTCTTCTTGGAGGATCTCCTACTTTTTAAACCATTTTGGCCCCTGTCCCGTGGCCATGATGCTATAACAAGCCTATCTACTTCATTCCCGACATGGTCTATTGCGTGCCAAATTGAATCGAGACCATCGTAAACGATACCATAATCGAATCTCGTATATCTGTTGGGAGTCTTGTATATCTTTTGTGTTTGTGCAGTACTCTCTCTAGAGAAAGGACTTTACTTTTTTTTTTCCATGCACTTATTAAGTTCCAATTGATTTAGTCCATTACACGGGGATGTCACGCCCCGAACCTCGAGCGCGCCAACATCCCACCATGGTCATGCAAATGCGACATTCCCAAGTAGTGTCGCCGACCCCAAATTAATTATTAATGCGCAAGCGGAACGTACTAAGAAGCACCTTACAAAAACATAAAAACATACGGGATAGGACAATAGGAAGATCAAGACGAAATCAAACATCATACTTTCATACATCAATGTCAATCCAGGACTTACATACACGGACAAATCCGGAGACTATATGCACCAAAAATGGGTCTAAGTTTATGTGCATCAACAAAAGGGGTTAGCCTACATAACATGGATCAGCCCACCAAAAAGAGGAACAGTCCTATAACTACTAGTCGGACTCGTTCGTCGATCCCACATCCTCCACATCCGACAACACCGGGTCCACAGACGATGGGTCCTCCACCCTACGGTCAAGCAGGTCAGCTACGCCCTCACCCAGGATGGCATCCATCACGGCCAGTGGGATATCAAAACTGTCAAGCGGACCGATCCTAAAGCCATTAGCCCCAAAACGGAACCAAGCCCTATACCTATGGGGTACTCTAACATCTTCGCCTCTCCGGATCCAAACAAAGAGTCCCGATCAACTCATAGACCGAATGGCTCCCAAGGTCGGGAAATTGTGCACCTGCTCGATAATCTCGCACCGAGATGCCATTCCTCTTTGGGGGTCCCGCCATCTACGGTCCTGTAACATTTTTCCCCAAACTGGGATGAGACACTGTCTTAGCAAGTTCACTCCTCCTAAACCCCTATTAGAAAGAAAATACGCCCCATAGTGGTCTAGCCACGTAGTACAGAGGACTTACCTCGCCTTCTAGCCTTCCTGCAGATTAGTAGAGTTCATAACACTCAAGTACCAATTATAATACGCACGTGGACTACCGGGACACAATCCAATTCATTTAATTTCAAATTCACAGCAAGCATTTCAATTCATCATTCATCGGCGCCACACAAGGGCATAGCCTACTCGCAGTTCGGGTATCTACTAACATAAGGCCAGGCATCGCCTCCCCCCTTGGAGCGCGGCTTCGTTGGTACATCAATGGCGTTCCCGAAGGAGCATGGGCTCAAAATCGATTGCGACCCGCATCCACCGCATGGGCATCCCATATAGGGGCAATTCCCACTTAATAGTTCCAAAAATTTCTCACAATTATCATAACACCATTCATAATCAATTTAAAGCACGTCACATGTCATTCACATATTTCAATTGCAACATTAATCTTTAAGAACTCAATTTCAATATCAAACCCGACATTTGAGATTTTCTAATTAAAATCCATATTTTCCTCAATCGACACTCAATTTGCATTAACCATTCATCAATTTCAAATTCTAAGTATACAGCGACGATCGGCACAAAATTATGAGCAATTAGGGCCAAAAATAATTTTTCGAGTTTTTTTTAAAATAATATTTTAATGATTTTCGGAATATGATTTATTATTTAATAATCCAACAATTTCGAACCATTTATTTAAATCATAAATAAATTCCTTTAAGTCACATCAAGGCTTATTTTAAATAAACCTATTTAACCCTTAAACTAAACATGCTTTACTTTAATTAAACCACTTAATCTAATCCATATTTAAATGAACTAATAAAACAACCTAATTCCAATCAACCTAAACTAAACGCACTTAAGACATGATTAACCCGCTAATCGGGGTTTAGTGAGTTAAACTCACCGGAATCGCTTTCCGACGAGTCTCCGGCGAAGAGCACGACGACGCCGACGACAAACCTACACGGATCAACACTAAATGAGGACTAATAGGGGGCCAAAACAAGCTTGGAAAGAGCTGGTTCTTGCTGGTTTTTCCAACACTAACCGAGCTTCAAGGGCGACGGAACGGCAGCGAACGGACAGAGGAACGGCGGAGAAGGGCCGGCGAGGGAAGCTAGGGCTCCGAACGGAAGCTCACGACGACGGACGGCGGCGACGGGGCTTCGGCGACGACGAACGGCACGTGGCTTGGAGCTGTGATGGTCGAGGCTTCGCGGCGGAGACGGAGGCAAGGTGTCTCGGTGCACGGGATGGCGAGGGGCCGCGCAAGGACGAGCGGCGACGGCGGACTCCGGTGGCGAGCGATGAATGGCGACGACGTGTGGGGACGGGGGCGGACGAAGCTCACGGATCCGCTGGTTTTCTCCCTCTCTCTCTCTCTCTCTCTCTCTCTCTCTCTCTCCTCCAAGTTCAAAAGGTTGAAGATGATGGGGACAAGGGGGAAGTGACATCCCACCTTTCCAAGCCCTCATCTCCACCCTCCACTTGTCCAAATCTCCTTCTCTTGGCCCAACTACCATGACATCATCCTATGTCATCTTCCACTAACTCATTTCCTCTACAACTTATTTCAATGGGTCCAATTTTATTTTCCACCGGGGTCCAAGTCCTTGCACATTCCCTCACTTCAATTTCCATCAATTCTCATCCAATTGAGTCCAAATTAAAGTCCACAAATTAATCCAATGTTCCTAATAAGCTTTGTGACGTACCATGACTTCCAATTTCAGAATTCAATCACAAATTCACGGTTAATTTCACTTTGGCACAATACTAGCGCATTCTAATCTACCGAGCAACATTTATAAATTTTCGTGCATTCGACTTGCGGTTGATCATTTCAAGCCACAACTTTCGGTTGTCGGGGGAAATCTCAAGGTTTCAAATACGGGCACAGGGTACCCAATCGTTAGAAAAGTTGGCCCAGTGTCGGTCGGTAAGAATTGTGCGATCCGGTGGAATCACCCACACCTGATCACATGCCTCTGTCGAGCCAACCTATTTTCGATCTCTAATCGATTTTTATTTGTGCCGTAATGACCCTTGCAGATTATCTCGGTCGAAAGGTCGCTTGTTAATGAAATTCTCGAGTCTTATGCATTAGAATTTCATAACGGCTTCACCGGGATAGACTAGATTTCACATGAGTTGGCTTTGACTCAAGGAAATGGACTATATGCGTGCCAACGAAATGCCTGCCTAAATTTATTGAAATTCAAATTGGAAAACTCGGGCTGTCACAACTCTTCCCCACTTATAAAAATTTCGTCCTCGAAATTTAAATCATTACACATCTGAATTGAAAAGGTGAGGGTACAAGTCTCTCGTCGAATCTTCGGTTTCCCAAGTTGCTCCTTCAGTGCCGTGGTGTTGCCGGACCACTTTGACCAATGGAATGGTCTTGGTACGCAAACCTGCTCCTTGCGATCCATTATCTCGAACCGGTCTTTCAACGTACGACACCAGGTCATCCACGTCTAATTCCTCAAAATTTAGGACGTGTGCCGGATCAGTTCATACTTCCTCAACATCGATACGTGAAAGACGTCATGCACTTGTGCCAACCTCGGCGGTAGCGCAAGACGATACGCCAGAGTCCCTATTCTTTCTAAAATCTCAAAGGGACCTACGTACCTCGGGCTCAGTTTTCCCTTTTTGCCAAAGCGGGAAGTACCTCTCATCGGTGACACCTTCAGAAAGACGTGCTCACCGACTTGGAACTCCAATGGCCTTCGACGCTTATCGGCATAACTTTTCTGGCGGCTCGAGTGGTCTTTAATGTTTCGATAACTATAACTACTTCCACCGACTGCTTTGGACCAACTTTGAACCGGTGATCTTTCTTTCCCCGACTTCATCCCAACAAACTTGTGTTCTGCATGCTCTGCCATACAATGTTTCAAAAGGAGCCATCTGAATACTCACTGTTGTAACCGTAGTTGTAAGCGAACTCGACCAGATGAAGCTGTTCCTCCCAGCTTCCTTTGAAGTCCAAGACGCAAGCTCGCAGCATGTCCTCGAGAGTTTGAATTTTCCTCTCGGACACCGCCATCACCCGGGGTGATAGGTTGTACTATACTTTGCAGCTTTGTTCCTAAAGTAGATTGCAAGCTTTTCCAAAACGCAGCGGTGAACCTCGGGTCTCTATCTCGAAGTAATTGTGACCGGCACTCCATGCATGTGAACTATCGACGAACGTACAAATCTGCGAGTCTATCCAAGCTCGAGTCCCTTCGAATTGCAATGAAGTAAGCCGACTTTGTCAGTCTGTCGACTACTACCCAGATCGAATCATTCCCTCTCTAGCTCCTCGGTAGTCCCGTCACGAAGTCCATCGTGATATGCTCCCATTTCCATTCTGGGATCTCGAGGGGTTGCAGAAGTCCTCCCGGTTTGCAATGTTGAGCTTTCACTTGCTGACACGTCAAACACTTGGCGACATGCTTGGCGGCGTCCGCCTTCATGCCACGCCACCAGAAGTGCTGACGCAGATTTTGATACATTTTGGTACTACCGGGATGAATGCTGTAACTGCTACGATGCGCTTCTGACAGGATTTCTTCTCTAAGCCCCACATCGTCAGGTATAACTAATCGTCCTTGGAACTTCAATGTTCCATCCTCAGAAATCTGAAAGTCAGCCTTCCTTTTCGTTGCGTCCTCTTTCGGATCTTCTGAACATCTGGATCCGTCTACTGAAGCGTTCTGATTCTGACCTGTACTTCCGGCTCAATTCTAAGGGTAGCCACAAGATTCGAAAGGTGGCATACCTCAAACTTGAAATCTGAATCTCGTACTCTTTCAATTATACCCCATTCCTTGAGTACCATCTGAGCAACTGAGGACTTCCTACTCAGTGCATCGGCGACCTTATTCGCCTTTCCCGGGTGATACAAAATCTCACAGTCATAATCCTTTAAGAGCTCCATCCACGGACGCTGTCTTATATTCAACTCCTTCTGAGAGAATAGGTACTTGAGACTCTGATGATCAGTGAAGATCTGAAATCTTTCTCCGCACAAATAATGCCTCCAAATCTTTGGGTAAAGATGATTGCTGCAAGCTCCAAGTCATGCGTCGGATAATTCAACTCGTGAGGTCTCAACTAACGAGACGCATATGCCACAACCCTTCCATGTTGCATCAATACGCAACCCAATCCTTTAAATGATGCATCGCTATAGATCTCAAACCCTCCTAGACCATATGGAATAGTAAGCACAGGTGCGGTAGTTAGTTTATGCTTAAGCTCTTGGAAACTACTCTCGCACTTATCCGTCCACACAAATTTTTCTTCCTTCTTCAGAAGTCTCGTCATCGGTGATGCTAACCTTGAAAACCCTTCTACAAATCGTCTGTAATACCCTGCTAAACCCAGAAAACTTCTGATCTCTGTCACTATCGTTGGTCTCGGCCAGTTGATCACTGCCTCAATCTTTGCGGGGTCCACTGAGATTCCTTCTCCGGAGATGACATGACCTAGGAAAGCTACACGAGTCAGCCAAAACTCGCACTTACTAAACTTGGCGTACAGCTCATGATCTCTTAAGGTTTGAAGCACTATCCTTAAATGTTTTTCATGATCCTCGGTACTCCTTGAATACACCAGGATGTCGTCGATGAAAACAATTACAAACCGGTCCAAGTACTCTTTAAACACCCGATTCATTAGATCCATGAAAGCAGCCGGGGCGTTTGTCAACCCAAACGGCATCACACTAAACTCATAATGGCCGTATCGGGTGCGAAACGCCGACTTCGGTATGTCTTCCTTCTTGATTCTTAGCTGATGATACCCCGTCCTCAGGTCGATCTTAGAAAATACTGATGCCCCTTGAAGTTGATCAAACAAGTCATCGATCCTTGGTAATGGATACTTGTTTTTAATCGTCACCTGGTTGAGTTGACGATAATTGATGCACAAACGCAAGGAACCATCCTTCTTCTTTACGAACAGAACTGGCGCTCCCCAAGGTGATGCACTAGGGCGAATAAACCCTTTATCTAACAACTCTTGCATCTGCACCTTTAGTTCTTTAAGTTCTAATAAGACCATCCGATAAGGGGCTTTAGAGATCGGTTCTGTCCCGGGGGCTAATTCGATCACAAATTCTATCTCTCTCTCGGGCGGCAAATCCGGTAACTCTTTTGGAAATACGTCTGGGAACTCTTGTACCACTGCAATATCTTCAATATTTAACTCCTCCACTGTTGTGTCTACGACAATCGCTAAGTAACCTTGGCAACCCTTGCCTAGCAAGCGAGTTGCTTTGAGCGATGAAATTAAGGAAACCGAGGGTCCTCCTCGATTCCCAATAAATTAGAAGCTCGACCCTCTAACGGGTTAAACTGGATCGCTTTGCGATAACAGTCCATTTTAGCTCATTGCTTGGTGAGCCGGTCCATACCAATTATCACATCAAAATCAAACATGGCTAGGACTATCAAGTCTATCCTCCCCTCTCGCTCACCAATCACTAACTTGCAACCGAGACAACCCACTGTAGCTAACACTTTATCTTTCAACGGCGTAGATATGCTAATCGCAGACTCCAACAACTCAGGAATTAATTCTACCATTTCAACATATCTTTCAGCTATAAATGAATGAGAAGCTCCAAGATCAAATAAAGCATAAGCAGGTTGGTCGTTCAGCAAGACCATACCTATGATCACGTTGGGCGCATCCTCCGCCTGTCCCCTGGTGATTGCATAAGTCTTTCCCTGAGCTGGAGGTCGATTCAATCCACCCTACAGCAAGATCTGTGGCGCGACACCCCTATTCTGACCCAATGGGGGCGGCGGCGGCAACTGACACTGTCCCATCTGATTCCTGGGGCAATTCCTGGATATGTGACCCTGTTGGCCACACTCATAACAGGCTCCTGTCCTAGAGGGACACGGACTGTATGCGTGTCATCTTCCGCAGAACGACACACTTCTTGATGGTTCGGTGATGGCTTCCCTATCCCACCCTTCCCGTTAAGTGGAACAGGTATCTTCCTCCCATACATCGGCCTCTTCCCAAACCGATTACCTTCTCTCGTTTGAATTAAACCGTGACCCGGATGAAGCGGCTCTCATTCTCGTCCTTCTCAATCAGTGGGCCCGCTTACAAAGGTCCTTGTACTCCTTCGATCCAAGGGTACCATGAAGCTCCTCACCTCGGCCGAAGCCCATCTCTAAACCTTCGAACTCGGTCCGCCGGTTTCGAACCAACTCGGGGCATATCAGGACAGCTCGGCGAACTTCGCTTCATATTAATCAACTCACATCGTACCTTGACGAAGGCGCTGGAAATCCGCCATCTTCAGCTCTTTAGCACAATCGAAAACTACTTCTCATCGAAAGCCTCCAGAAACGCATTCCACTCTGGGGTTACACCCTCGGGGAACAATATCCCTTTATTTGTCTTCCACCAGGTGGCTGCGATCCCCCTCAACTGATAGGCTGCCAGCATGACTTTCTCCGCTTCAGAGCACAGCAGTAGCTCAAAAGCATTCTTTAGTTCTAGAACCCATAGTGCTGCAGCTTCGGGATCTCTCGCTCCCGTGAACGTTGGCGGATTCAACCTCAGAAAATGTTGTACTAGCTTTTGTCTAGGCCTCCCAACGGCCACATTCTCAAGTAGAATTTCCTCAAGTTCCTCTTCTGGCTCGGGAACCGGTGCGGCAGCAGCTGCGACGACGGCATTAGCGGCGGCAGCAGCATTGGCGGCATTAATAGCATTGGTGGCAGCGGCAATAGCAGCGGCTGAAGCGGCGGCCTGCTGGTCTAGCTTGACACCCATCATCTCAAGCATCTGCATGATTCCAACAAACCTCGGATCCTCAGGGGCCACAGCATCCTTTGGAGGCGACGTTGCACCACTCGCACTGGCCTCAGCCGGCGCTCTTCCCGAAGCACCTCGGGCACTGACTCTCATCGACGGCCCACCCCGAAACACGGGGCCTACTGCTCTCTTCCTAGCAGCTCTTGGCACTCGATCACTCATGCTACAGGCTCAATATAGATGCCTATTTGCAAATTCCAATATAACATCAGAATCTAAGTGACCTCACACAAGCTAACAAACAACTAACAATCACTTGCATTATTATAATAAAAGCCTTTCCTACCAACTATCCCATGACTCCCACACACCTTATCACTCCACACATGAACCATGCCCTGATACCACTTAAACGAGGATGTCACGCCCCGAACCTCGAGCGCGCCAACATCCCACCATGGTCATGCAAATGCGACATTCCCAGGTAGTGTCGCTGACCTCAAATTAATTATTAATGCGCAAGCGAACGTACTAAGAAGCATCTTACAAAAACATAAAAACATACGGGATAGGACAATAGGAAGACCAAGACGAAATCAAACATCATACTTTCATACATCAATGTCAATCCAGGACTTACATACACGGACAGGATTCGGAGACTATATGCACCAAAAATGGGTCAAAGTTTATGTGCATCAACAAAAAAGGGTCAGCCTACACATGGATCAGCCCACCAAAAAGAGGAACAGTCCTATAACTACTAGTCGGACTCATTCGTCGATCCCACATCCTCCACATTTGACAACACCGGGTCCAAAGACGATGGGTCCTCCACCCTACCGTTAGGCAGGTTAGCTACGCCCTCACCCAGGATGGCATCCATCACGGCCAGTGGGATATCAAAACTGTCAAGCAGACCAATCCTAAAGCCATTGGCCCCAAAACGGAACCAAGCCCTATACCTATGGGGTACTCTAACATCTTCGGTCTCACGGATCCAAACAAAAAGTAGTCCCGATCAACTCATAGACCCAATGGCTCCCAGGGTCAGGGAAATTGTGCACCTGCTTGATAATCTACACCGGGATGCCATTCCTCTCTAGGGTCCCGCCATCTACGTCCTGTAATATTTTTCCCCAAACTAGGATGAGACTTTGTCTTAGTAAGTTCACCCCTCCTAAACCCCTATTAGAAAGAAAATACGCCCCATAGTGGTCTAGCCACGTAGTATAGAGGACTTACCTCGCCTTCTAGCCTTCCTACAGATTAGTACAGTTCATAACACTCAAGTATTAATTATAATATGCACGTGGACTATCGGGACACAATCCAATTCATTTAATTTCAAATTCACAGCAAGCATTTCAGTTCATCATTCATCGGCGCCACACAAGGGCATAGCCTACTCGCAGTTCGGCTATCTACTAACATAAGGCCAGGCATCGCCTCCCCCCTTGGAGCGCGGCTTCGTTAGTACATCAATGGCGTTCCCGAAGGAGCATGGGCCCAAAATCGATTGCGACCCGCATCCACCGCATGGGCATCCTATATAGGGGCAATTCCCACTTAATAGTTCCAAAAAATTTCTCACAATTATCATAACACCATTCATAATCAATTTAAAGCACGTCACACGTCATTCACATATTTCAATTGCAACATTAATCTTTAAGAACTCAATTTCAATATCAAACCCGACATTTGAGATTTTCTAATTAAAATCCATACTTTCCTCAATCGACACTCAATTTGCATTAACCATTCATCAATTTCAAATTCTAAGTATACAGCGACGATCGGCACAAAATTATGAGCAATTAGGGCCAAAAATAATTTTTCGAGTTTTTTTTTTTTAAAATAATATTTTAATGATTTTCGGAATATGATTTATTATTTAATAATCCAACAATTTCGAACCATTTATTTAAATCATAAATAAATTCCTTTAAGTCACATCATGGCTTATTTTAAATAAACCTATTTAACCCTTAAACTAAACATGCTTTACTTTAATTAAACCACTTAATCTACTCCATATTTAAATGAACTAATAAAACAACCTAATTCCAATCAGCCTAAACTAAACGCACTTAAGACATGATTAACCCGCTAATCGGGGTTTAGTGAGTTAAACTCACCGGAATCGCTTTCGACGAGTCTCGGCGAAGAGCACGACGACGCCGACGACAAACCTACACGGATCAACACCAAATGAGGACTAATAGGGGGCCAAAACAAGCTTGGAAAGAGCTGGTTCTTGCTGGTTTTTCCAGCACTAACCGAGCTTCAAGGGCGACGGAACGGCGGCGAACGGACGGAGGAACAGCGGAGAAGGGTTGGCGAGGGAAGCTAGGGCTCCGAACGAAAGCTCACGGCGACGAGACGGTGGCAACGGGGCTTCGGCGACGACGAACGGCACGTGGCTTGGAGCTGTAACGGTCGAGGCTTCGTGGCGGAGACGGAGGCAAGGCGTCTCGGTGCACGGGGACGGCGGCGAGCGGCCGCGCACGGACGAGCGGCGACGGCGGACTCTGATGGCGAGCGACGAACGGCGATGACGTGCGGGCGACGGGGGCGGACGAAGCTCACGGATCCGCTAGTTTTCTCCCTCTCTCTCCCTCCCTCTCTCTCTCTCTCCTCTAAGTTCAAAAGGTTGAAGATGATGGGGACAAGGGGGAAGTGACATCCCACCTTTCCAAGGCCTCATCTTCACCCCCCACTTGTCCAAATCTCCTTCTCTTGGCCCAACTACCATGACATCATCCTATGTCATCTTCCACTAACTCATTTCCTCTACAACTTATTTCAATGGGTCCAATTTTATTTTCCGCCGGGGTCCAAGTCTTTGCACATTCCCTCACTTCAATTTCCATCAATCGAGCATTCTAATCTACCGAGCAACATTTACAAATTTTTGTGCATTCGACTTGTGGTTGATCATTTCAAGCCACAACTTTCGGTTGTTGGGGGAAATCTCAAGGTTTCAAATACGGGTACAGGGTACCCAATCGTTACAAAAGTCGGCCCAGTGTTGGTCGGTAAGAATTGTGCGATCCGGTGGAATCACCCACACCTGATCACATGCCTCTGTCAAGCCAACCTATTTCCAATCTCTAATCGATTTTTATTTGTGCCGTAATGACCCTTGCTGATTATCTCGATCGAAAGGTCGCTATTAATCAAATTCTCGAGTCTTATGCATTAGAATTTCATAACGGCTTCACCGGATAGACTAGATTTCACATGAGTGGTCGACTCAAGGAAATGGACTATATGTGTGCCAACGAAATGCCCGTCTAAATTTATTGAAATTAAAATTGGAAAATCGGGCCGTCACACATTACACATGCTTGCACGAATTAGTTCTGAACAAAACCTTATTTTTACTGCATGGTTTAAAAAATGCCAAGGTTGTCCTATTTTTATTTGCTTAAATTCATAGTAGTAGAAAGGTGAAAACTGTGGACGTCCTTTCATATATCATTGTCAAAAAAAAAAAAAAAAGAGAAGAAAAATTTGGATAATCTGGATTTAGGGTTAACTTATGATCAACTTTTGCCTCATCACATCCAATAAATGAATATCGAATGAGTTAGTACTTTCTCCCTCCATGATTTAAATCCACCGGTATCCGGTGATAGTCATTCCTTTTAAGGGATTAAAATATGTGCAGGCGCTTTGCATGCACGCGAGAAATTGATATTTGGAAGATTAAACAGAATCACATGTTACAAAGCATTTAAACCATTTAATAACGAAAAGGGATCGCACACGAAATTACATAATATAAAGATGTGTAAACGTTAAAGAAAAGGGAAAATATCCTGAGATTGGAAATATTTTTAAGGAAGTTGTTGTAGTATGAAAGTTAATCCAATTACGGAGATAGAGAAATTGAATAAGCCAATGAAAAGATAGAACTTGTTTAGGTTCTTTTGGGTGATGACGTGTTCGTCCACTGACCAATCATCAAGTGCCAAGTGTTATCAATTCCATCGGATTTTCTTCCCAAAAGGAATATATTCTCGTAAAACTTTTTTTTTTGGTATATTCTCGTAAAACTTTATCTTATGGAAATTGGTCAGCTGGGACGACGAATGGCGAGGCTCCGGCTGGCGGCGAGCGGCGGCTCTAAACGACGATGGCTGCTGCTTCCGCTTGGGACGACGAATGGCGAGGCTCCGGCTGAAGGCGAGCGGCGGCTCCAAACGACGATGGCTGCTGCTTCCGCTTGGCGTCCGACCAGATCTGGGATTTTCGAGCAGCAAACGGAGGAGAAGAAAGGCGGACCAGCACACGCAGGCGAGCGGAGCGGCGGACGGCGGACGAACGGCAACGGCAAAGCCTCCGGCGGTCGAACGGATGGAGGCGGCGGCTGGTCGGGCGCGCAGCTGGCCGGCCGAAGCTCCTTTCTCTTTCCTTTCCAAAGTCCCAAGCTTGAAGATGATGTTGATGGGTGCCCTTTCCAAGAGCCAATATCCACCCTCCACTTGTCCAAATCTCATGCACTCTTGCCCCCACACCATGACATCACCAAGTGATGTCATATTCCACTATCTCAATTCCTCCCACAACAACATCCAATAGGTGCAATTCTATTTTCCACCGGGGCCTAAAACTTGTGCAACAATGTCTTCAATTCCACTTAATTCTCTTCCAATTAAATCTTAATCCCACTTGAATTAAATCAAATTGACCCCCATTAATTCATTCAACACCTCATCAATCAAATTGGTATTTTTCCTTACCACTGTGGCGTACTTGCATCCCAATTTCACAATCTCTGGCTTCAATTGAACGAAGACGGCCCTATTTATCCAATCGAAATTAAAACCCGAAAATCCGGATGTCACGGAGCATGTAGTCATGTAAGATTATAAACAATAAAAAGTTTAAGCACGTAACATAAAACATAAGTTATAAAACTTCGTTTCCCATTCATCCATAAAAATTTAGAAGTAGAGGAAAGATTGACGAAGAGTTTAGAGGAAGGATAAGGGACAAAAGAGTGCTGAGATTAGAATTTATGAGGAAAAAAAATTAGTGTTTTGGCTTTTAGTTTATAAAAATGGTTTCGAAAAGGGTTCCAAAAAAGGACTTTGCAGTTTGGATCCTTGATGGGTATTCACTCGGAATGTTCAACCAGTTCCAAAAAATTGAAACTTGTTCTTAGGCTAGTTCCATTAGGAATTGAATCTAGAATCTATTTTTTAGGTGGTCTGGTTTAGTTCTGAGTGGAGTCGCCGTTGCACACCCCTATTCAATAAGTAAACAATGAGATAAAAGTTGATAAATAAAAATATAGAGAAATTTATATGATGTGAGTTTAAAATGAATTAAGTTTCTGTATTTAAATGGTAATAGACGTGAAAATAAGTAATGGAAATGAAATTGGCCGCCCAGCTAAAAGAAGTTTTCGCATTTGTATGCACGTTTAAGAAAGTCGAGGAAATTCCATTGATCAATAAAAGATATATCATGTAAACAGATCGCATCGGATTCGACAAACCGAAGCATTCGGTCGTACCCCATCTAATAATTTGTCGCTAACTTGTTCTTCGGACGGTGTAGAACTTTTATTTACGCTGTCACATGTACGTCACTTGTTTTATCGTGTCGTTTCGAGGATATGCAAGAGAGTGTTGCCTTAAGAGGTCTGTTCTTTAAATATGTACATATGTGGCCAGAGAAGCATATATTTTGATGCTTTATTTCCTCTTTTATATCTGCGGAAAGTTCACGGTACTTTTCGCCAATGCCTCTTATCACATAGAGATTCCCTTCTTCTTCTTCTTCACCCGTCATTTGTACCAGACCCGAAACGACGGAAATTTCCACCCTTTGCTACGAAAAAATCGCCTTTCTTCTGATGGGGGATCAAGTTGGCGCTCGCCCTTTCGTTCGTAATCCTTCTGTCGCTGTCCCGATCTCCTGAGAGCACGGCTAGTGCTTGCGGGGGTGGCGAGTCCATAGATAAAACGGGAAAGAGTGGCATCTATGTGAAAAGATTGCCGGTGGCGGGGGAGGAGGCGGCGGTTGAGGGGGAGGCGAGGGTGGGGGCAGCGGCAGCTGCGGTGGATGAGGGGAGGCGGTGGTGGTGGCAGTCACGGGGGTGGTGGGGGCGGTGGTGGCGGTGGTGGCGGCGGTCATTTCTGGCTAGGGGGTGGAGTTAAGCCCAACAACAGAACTCAAAGGTCCTCGGCGGCCATCGGATCTCACCCGTCGTCGCTCGCCTCCATCGTTGGTTCCTTCCTTCTCCTCAGTGTTCTGTTGGCTTTCAAATCTCTAGTTTGATCGCCATGAAAGCAGGAGTTAGGCGGTTGTTGGACTTCTTTCGTGGTTTCCGTCGAACCTTCAGCTCTATCTGACCACCATTGTCATGGTTTAGTTATAATAATACTTCATGAAGTTGATCTTCAGCATCCAAAAGCCTTGCATAGTTTTTTTAACATACAATCTCGACTTTTTTTTTTTTTTTTGGTGAAAGGTAAGAATATATTGAGCTTTAACCAAAAATACAAAAGATCCGACACCACAAACTTACACTCAACAAGACAACAAGTCGGGGTGAGTGGAAGGGAGCCGAATGCAAAAAGGACCGCAAGAGCGAGCCTAACTAAGCAAGACAGCCACATAAGGCAAAAGGCAAATGAAGGCCACGAAGGCCAAAAGAACCACAATCTACGCATACATCCGGTAGCGACAAAAGTGAAGAACCATCAAGGAAGCAGCCGTGTAGATGAAGAGTATCCAGACAGCAAACACCAGGCTAGGGCCCTACAAAAGTAGAATAGTCCCTAGCTGAAAAAATGATTGGATCAATACCCCAGCTACGTTGTAGCCTCCGGTTTCTATATGTATCATCCACATTCTTGTAGGTGGTGGCTTTGTCTCTGACGACCTTGATGAGCTGATTCTTCACCTTTGGGACGGATAAGCTTTGCTCTCGAAATAGGATGTTATTTCTGTGCTTCCATATGTAGTAACAAAGAGCACCAAAAGAGAAGCGAGCAATGCACTTATAAAAGTCTTTACCCATAAGGAAAGTGGCGGCCCAATTGAGATTCTCGACCCACGAATTGTTTCGCCACGGAAGATTGCACCTGGAGGCCCAAAAGAAGGCGATGCTAGCGGAGATGCGACAACCAAAAACTAGGTGGTCTATAGAATCCGGTACCTCATTGCAGAAAGGACACAAGGCACTATCTATCCTACCATAAGATAATAATAGAGCTTGGGTAGGAAGCCTGTGTTTGGCAATAAGCCAAAGGTTAAATTGGTACCTTGAAGTGATGGAGTTGTTCCAAATGAATGTGTGCCAAGAGACCCGAGTCTTCCTCCTCCTAATCAAATCCCATGCCGAAGCCACTTTGTAAAGAGATGTGAGGTATTTCCCTTCCAGCTTGAAACGATCGGAAGAGTGGGAGAGGGTGGGAAGGGGATCCGCCCAAGAGTCCAAGACCCTTAATCATAGCTCCACAATTAGTGAATAGGTCCGCCACTCGCCGCCTAGGAAGGCCGGATGCATATATGGCCGAGTCCGAAAAGTACAAGTTCAAAGGGCCCCTGGAGTGCCAGTTATCAAACCAGAGAGATACCGAGCAACCATTCCCAATTCTCCAATAGAAAGAGCTTCGACACTCAGTCCTGAGTTGGAGGATCATCTTCCAAGCCCACAAACAGCAGGTTGGCTTTTTGGCCACCCAGAAATTCGCCCTTCTTAAGAAGGTCGAGTGAATACCATAAAGATTCCTTATCAGCAAACAGAATCCAAATATGTTTTAACATGGCGGCCTTGTTATACTCCCGAAGCCTTAGGATCCCAAGGCCCCCCTCGTCTTTTGGGCAACAAACGTCCTCCCAGGAGACCTTTGCACCCCTCTTCCTAACTCCGGGCCTTTCCATAGGAATTGTCTAAGTATTCGTTCAATTTGATCTAAGACAGTTGCGGTAAGATAAAAACACTGGCCCAAGGTATGCTTGGATGGCATGAAGGACTGACCTGATCAATTGTAGCCGACCGGCGAAGGAGAGGAAGCGATGGGTCCAAGATTGAATCCTCGCAGTGATGCGGTTGACTAGCACACAGCAATCTGCCTTGCTGATCCGAGAAGTGATGATGGGAACCCCGAGATAGCGAGCCGGTAGGCTTCCTTCTAGGAAACCAAGGGTAAGAAGGATTTGGTTTCTTAAAGAAGGTGAACCTCTTGCAAGGTAGACTTCGCTCTTATTTGTGTTTGGAACCAATCCAAACCAATCAGAAAATATTTGGAGACCTTCGTTGAATAGCTTCACCGAAGGCAAGTCGGCTTCACAGAATAAGAAGACGTCATCCGCAAAGAATAAGTGTGTAAGGTTAGTCGATTTGCATCTCCAGTAATATTTGAACTCCGGCATCGAAGAGCGAGTGGTGAGAATACCTAATAGTACCTCCATGACCAATGTAAATAGGTAGGGAGATAGAGGGTCTCCCGACGAAGCCCACGGCCACCGGCAAAAACCCATGTAACTCCCCATTCAAGGCAATGGAAAATTTAGGGGTCCTCACACACATCATGATGAGCCAGTCAAGTGATCAGAAATTCGAAGGCCTGAAGGACAATCTCAATGAAGTCCCAATGACTTGTGTCATAGACTTTTCTCGAAGTCCACCTTGATTGCACATTTAGGTAAGTAAGGTTGAATGTGAAAGCCGAAAAGAGTTCCCGAGCGCAGGATATTATCCCTGATTCGCCAGCCTTTAACAAATGCGCTCTGGGAAGGGCTGACGACATTTTGTAGGATTGCAGCAACCCGATTGGCCATGACTTTAATGATGCATTTGTAGATGGTATTACAACAGGCGATTGGCCTGTAATCATCCACAGTAGTCGCATTCGGGGTTTTTGGTACAAGGACCAATATGGTGTTGTTAATTTCCTTTAAGAGCCTACCCGAAATGAAGAACTCCTTCACCGCCGATATAACCAACCGACCCACTGTCTCCCGCTTATGCTTAAAGAATTCACCTATGAAACCATTAGGTCCAGTGCTTTTCCTCTAGCTAGTGAGAAAACCGTATCACGGATCTCGAGTCGAAACGGGCCGTTCAAGGAAGCTAACCTGGTCGAGGTGAGGGGAAACTGGATAGCCTCCCGATGTCCCCAACCGAGGGTCTCCCATGTATAAGCCATGGCGACAAAAGATCCTGGTAGTGTCTAACAAAATGCTGATGAACAAGCTCCGGTTCAGTGATTTGGACACTCGACGCATCCATAACCGAAAGAATTCTATTTCTTATCTGCCTTTTCTTGACATAATAATGGAAGAATTTGGTGTTGCGGTCTCCCTCCTCTAGCCACTTAACTCTGGACTTCTGCCTGAAAAATGATTCTTCTTTAGAGCACAAGTCCAAGAAGGTGCATTGCCGAGACTTTTCCAATTCTGCAAGGGCAATAGAGTACGGGTCTTGCTGAAGGTCAAGTTGAGTAGTCTGGAGCGCAGCCCTCGCTCGAAGTCCCGATGGATATGTTGGAGTAAGATTCATTATTGAGATTCTTGAGGCGACCTTTGAGGGCCTTGAGCTTGCACACCAGGTCGAACATGGGCACTCCCTCATCCGGCATCCCCCAAACTTGGTTGACAATTGGAATGAAATCAGGATGATCCATCCAAAAGTCGAAGAATTTGAAAGGCTTTCTTCGATGGACTGGATTTAAAACTTTGACCACCATAGGAGAGTGGTCAGATATACCTGGTGTAAGGAAGGAAGCTTTCGAGAAGGAAAAGACCCGGCACCATTTGGAATTGACTAGGACTCTATCAATTTTCCTTGCCTTCCGCAAAATACTAGAAGAGGTAGTCCATGTAAACCGACATCCGACATACCTCAGATCATCTAACTCAGCCATAGATAAGCATTGTCTAAAATCATCAAAGCATGGTATCCAACTATCTGATCCCCCAAGTCTATCAGACGGGTCTTTGATAGCGCTAAAATCACCCGCGACTAGCCAAGGTGAATCCTGTAGAGCTGCACTTTTCATGATAAGGTTTTCCCAGAGTGGTCTCCTAGAAGTGAAAGTGTGCAGCCCATATACAATCGATATATAACATGCTATATCCGAAGAGAGCATCTTAAGATTCCCATGGATCACTTGGGCATCTACCGAAGACACTTCAAATCTTATAATCGGTGGATTCCAGCCAATCCAAATCCTCCTCCGGGAGCACAACTATAATTTGAAATCCAACTCCAATCCCTTATCAAACTCGAAGAGATAGAAGAGAACATGGCTTCCAATACTTTCGTCTCCAGAAGGCCAACAAAGCAAAGTCTATTTGAGGAAACCAAACTACGAACCTCAGCTTGTCTAGAAGGGTCCATTAGACCCCTAATATTCCGTATACCTATATACATAGTAATATATATAAGATGAGGGGCCAGAAATGGTTACCTCGGCCTCGGAGGTTTCCGGCGAGCGGAAGCCGAAACCATAGGAGTCGTGGCGGAGGAGGATCAGAAGTAGAGTTAGCAGCTTATCCTGCATCATCACCACTCTTTTGGAGGCAACCCTCGGGGACATATCCACCTCCAGCAAATCCTGATCTTCATAGCTAGATGATTCGAAACTTCTAACTTGCTGTTTGAAGAGCTTAAAGTTAGTCGGTTTGAGGCTAGACAGGGGTAGGACCACCTTCAAAGGAGTGGACATTCCCTTTGACGGCTTGCGTGAGGATACGGGAGGCTCAGGTTTACCCGAAGCTAAGGTCTTCGCAGCACAGAGGATGCCCTCATCACCGGCTATTATGGAGGGACATGGAACCTTCCTTGGGGGGAGCAGCCTTCTTCTTCTTCTTCCCTTTTACCTCGATTCCAGTCTTGGTGAGGCACAACCTCCACTTCGGCTTCAACCGGTGATTGAAGGACTGCTCTATCTCATGCCTGCTCTTCAGATCCACCATCGGGACAGGTACATGAGATTGGATAGGGGGTGTTGGGTCAGGGGCATGAGACGGTCCAGCCCCCGCCGATGGAGGAGCATTCTGGCTCCTTTGCACAGGTCTACCTACTCTAGTATTTGGTGGTGGGGCATCGCAATTATGACCGAAGCAGCCACATCTTCCGCACTCCATCGGCTTCCACTCATACACAATGGCTATCGAGCAGACCACTCCTTCCAATACCACGTCTACAGAATTACTCCTTGGCTGACCCACATGGAGCTCCACACAAACCCTTGCGAAGGAGATCATCTTCCTCTCGCTTCGTTCGCTCATCCACATATAGTGGTTTCCCCACGACACTTGCTATAGCACTAATAGAATGTGCCGACCAAAGTTTTAAGGGGAGGTTCTTCAATCTAATCCAGACGGAGATGGATTCTTGTTTTTCCTTTTTTAGCTCCATAAGGGGCTTCCATTGCTTCAAGATAAGGGGCACCCTTGCAACCATAAGGGGGCCTTCTTCTAGGATTTTCCTTCGGAAGGTCGGGTCTGGGATATGGAAGTAGTAAAATTCTTGGTCATCCGCCAAAACTTCAACAAGTTTGGGGCCCCAAGTAAACTTCAATGAATTTTCCGTGAGCTTATAGGGTAGCGTTCTCCCTACATAGTAGCCAACAAGGTACTCGTTCCACACAGGGTCCGAAGCCTCCATAGCCTCTTCCGAGAGTCGAACGATGGGCTTGTTGTCCACAAAAGTAGGTGGGATATAGGATAGATCGTATCCTTTTGCAGCAAGGCGAGCCACACTCGCCCATGAGCGAGCTGGAGTTGTTTTCGGATCACTTGATTGCTGAACAGTCGGCTGTGGTCTCTTGGAAGAGGACCGGCCACGGCTGCGACCTCTCGATCGGCCCGAGCGGGTTGAGGAGATCAGCCACCCTTTCTACTTGACATCCGAACCAGCGTGGGTTACTGTGGTAGGAATTTCCTGATCTGGAAGCCCCTGGGATGAGCTACCATGAACACGAGAGGTGGGGCTTCGTCCCCTTGAAGTACTAGCAGGTTGCTGGGATTCTCGGCCAGGGCCAATCACACCAGAAGAAACAGCAACCATTTCCACAAACACCTAGTGTGCAATATAAATCCTACCAACGAGAAGCCATTGGATGAAGGAGACTTACCAGGTCCAAGCTTCAATGGCACAATGTGGGATAGCAGGAGGAAAGAACCCAACGCAGCAATCACCATGCAAGACGCTTCAACCACAGCAGACTCCCGAAATCACAGCAGTAGAGATCAAGAGGCTGAAATGGCGAGACCTGAAATTCTAGACCACCCGCTGGGAAATGGTTCGGTGGGGGAGGTAAGGGAAGCAAAGTGACCTCAGCCTCCAAAAATGAGCTCAAACCGACCACCGTAACCACCACTTCCACCAAGACCCGTCGGATGAGCAAGAACCGAGGGAACAGAAACAGCGAAATCTGAACTTTAGGCCACCTGCTGCAAAAACGGTTCGGTGGGGATGAAGAGGGATGCAAGGCGATCTCACCCTCCAAGTTTGAGCTCAATACGACCACAGGAACTCCCTTAGTAGCCTAAACACTAGTTCGCAGCCCGGAACTCGCGCACACACCTAGGGAAGGGGAGATCTCGAGTTGCAGGATGACCCACTAGAATTCCTTCGGTGGAGATCAAGAGGAAGGTCGGAGGGACCTGTCCTCCAAATTTGAGCCCAAAAAGACCGCTAGAACTCCGAGAATGATCGAGAGAGTGTTCTGGTGAACAGTGCCAGAATTCGCCCAGTAGAGAGGACTCGGGTGAACAGTACCCGCGAGAAGCGAAAGTCAATCTCGACTTTTATTGATTTCCACATAACCTAATATTTAACGGCGTTCATAATCATGTGGTATACTTTGAAATTTTTTTTTTTCTTTCAAAATGTTCCTAAATCAAGTTATATTGAATGCTATATCACGTGATATATCGATATAGTTCTACACACCTAAACAGACTTCTTTATTTTTAATTCATGTGAAACGATCACCATAGTCAAGAACTTGAGCGCCTGCGTAAGAATTTCTTACTTTGCGAGCCGAACGATTCTCGCATTTCGGTGTCTAAGCCACAGTGCTATGATGAGCCTATATTTCTCTCCTTATTTAACTTTAACCCAGGTTAATTCTACAGATTACAAACCTTGCCCTTTCAAGAAGAGCCTTATCAGTAAGACACGGAGATCACATCATTCACTTCTCCACAGATTACTATAATAGTGGCCAATGCATTGTTAGAGCGGTCCCCCATGTGAAAATATCGTTTTCAATGATCCAGATTCAATTCATTACGTGTCTCATGTTCATTTAGTAGTATCATGTTCAGTTAATAAGGAAATCGGGGAGAGAGGATTTTGGTTTTCAAAAGTAAAGGGAGGGAGGCACCGAGCAATGAACCAGGGTCGTGTCCCTAGCCGGCTATGGCGGAATACGACCAGCCACTGCTGTGTGGACATTTATTCCATTACATGAAAATTTAGGGTCCATTTGGCAACGTCTCTGTTTGGGAAACAATTTTTTTTTTCAGAAATAGTCTTTTTTTATTTATTTATATTCCTCGAAATAATTTCTCAATAAAAGAACGCGTTTCGTAATTATGTAAAATTTATATTCTCGAAATGAAAATAAAAATAAAAATGCGTTTGGTACGATTTGCAAAAAAATTTGTAATGTAGAATTTCTTTTAATTTAAAATTTTTTTTTCTTATTCTTCCTTACCATTGCTATTGACCGCTGCCGATTGTTGTCGACTGCCGTCGCCATTGCTTGCTGGCTGACAATAGTGGTTGGCGGCGACAAGTGGCATTGACGACGGTTAGCCAAGGTCAGTCGGCAACGGGGTTGGTTGGCAACGATGGTTGACCATCCAACGGGGGCGGTGGGCGATAGTTGGCGACGGTTGGCTAGTGATAGGTGGTGGCGGGGTGGCAATTGGCAAAGAAGAATAAGAAAAGAGGAAAAGAAAAAAAGAAAAGAGAAAATAATTTGTTTCTAGAAATTATTCATTTGTTTTTATTCCAAATCTATTCCCCGTTACTTTTCTATTCTGAGAAATAGGAAAATTAATTGATGTTACCGAACGAATTTATGTTCTTTTTTTTTTATTTCAGGAACAAAAAATAGAAATTGAAAGAAACAAAAATATCACCAAACAAAGCTTTATTCACGTGGTTGAATTACCTATACTTTAATTATGAAAAACATTGTAATTTTGAATCGATAATTTTGATATTATAGTTTATATTGATAGTCTGTGTTTTAATATTTCCTTTTAATTGCCATAGGTGTTGTTAAACTAGGCATATAAGGGTGAGGCGAGCCTACCCACGCCCGTTCGCGGCAATTTCCCCGCAAACCTTTTTTTGCAAAGAAGAAACCGCCCTATTCTCCAAGTGGAGATTATATACCCCACACACCTAAATAAGTTTTCTAGTTGTATGCATATTTAGAAAATCTGACCGATAAGAAATATTATGTCGGCATATCACATGAAATTTCCTTGCACCCCAAGCCGAACATTCGGTTGTACCCCACAACAACATTCATGGTTATATTTTTGAAAGTAAAGAAATTACCACCAAACGCATTAAATTATGTTCATTGCGACGTTAATATCCCAATTATATTTTGTGAGTTGTCAAAATCCCGAACTTATGCTGGTGTGGCAAGTGTACCCTCCCTCTATCCTTGAAAACCCTAAACTTTATCCAGCATGGCACATATATCTCAGTTCTTTTATTTTTTTGGGTCACCAATAACCGAAATTTGAACCGGTGTGACAGAAAAGTTCGGACATTGGTGTCACCGTGTGCATAGATTATTGTTGCTAATGGTCAAAAGCTTAATCTAAATTTGGACCATTATAAATGACAGGTCCCCACTGTCGTCTTACATGGATTCCATTAAACTCGACCGTCCCGATTTAGTTTAATACGCGCATTACGTAAAACTTTCTCGAGAGGAAGCAATGGTGTTTTTCAGTTCTAACTTATCCTTGTCCACAGGTCCACAGCACATGCTCACGCGAATCTGTTCGCACGACGACCTCGTTTTACCGTGTCGTTTTAACAATGCCGATGTGGAGGAGGTTATTTTCCGAACCGTATCTTCTTGATATAAATATAAGCAGTGATTCTTGATATAAATATAAGCAGTGAAGCAGAAGTTTCCTGCATTAATTCCTTGTTTATATCTGCTGAAGATTTACTGTAATGTTCGCCAACACAATATCACCTCTCAATCGCTGAGAGATTTCCTTTTGTTTCCTGAAATAGTCACGCGGTCCAACTGATATAATTTGTATCTGATCATCCCTACTTTCCTCCTCCTCCTCCTCTTCTTCTTCTTCCTGATGGACCTTCGTCTTTAAAAATGTTTGCAGCATCACCATCACTCGTATCCGACCAAACGACAGGAATCTCCACCTTTTTTACTACATAGAAAATTGCCTTTCACGTGAACCAATCGACGGGCACGATTTCCAGGATTCCATGGCAGCGTTCAAGTTGGGGCTTGCCCTTTCGTTTGGAATTCTTCTGTTGCTGAGTGACGGCGTCTCGTCCGCCTTCCAAACGAGAAAGATTGGAGTCCACGTGAAGAAGTTTGGTGGTGGCGGTCACGCAAGCGGCGGCGGCAGTGGCAGCGGTCATGCAGGAGGCGGGGGTTATGTGGGTGGCGGCGGCGGCAGCAATGGCGGTCATGTCTGGCCAGGGGGTGGAGCTAATCCCCACAGAGGGACTCAAAGGTCCTTGGCCATCGGAACTCGCCCATCGTCGCCGCTTGCCTCCGCCGTCTGTTCCTCTCTTCTCCTCGGTCTCCTGTTCTTGCTTCAGCTCTAGTTTGAATGTCATTGAAACTAGGAGTTTAGGCGGCAGTCGTTGGGCTTCTTTTAGTGGTTTCTGTCGAGTTTTCCTTGATTTTGCTTCGAACACTGCTGAGAGTAGAAAGCCTTCTTTGGCAGGAGTTGATTCTATAAAATCTCTGGTTCAAATTTCTGAATAGCCGCATCTAGGGTTTTGCTGAGAAAGCTTGGATGAACAGTTCAGATTCCTTTTCGGCACTCCCATATAGAATGTACTCCTTCAGTCCTGTGAGAAATACTTCATGAAGTTGATCTTCACCGTCCAAAAACCATGCATAATAACATATGATCTTACACTTTTTATTTATTTCCGGATGAGCTAACGTATAAGGTCATTCATAATCACATGCTATACTTTCAAAGCTCTTTTTTCCCCCCATATATTCCTATATAAGTTATATCAATGCTATATCACATAGTGTATCGATATAATATTACGCACCTAAATTAGTTTCTCGTTTTAAATGTATGTTAAACGATCACTATAATTAAGAAACATGATTCACCGGCGGTGTTACTACTATGTCAATATATCCTGTAATGCCTACCCTGAACAATTCTTGGTTTCTATTGCCATGGTGCTATCATGAGCCTATTTTTTCTCCTTTTCAACTGTCATATATATATATATATATATATATATATATATATATATATATATATATATATATAATTACATGTGTGCATTCATTTATGTAGGGTGAGCGATAAGTCCTTGCATACTTATTGATGTAATCGTAATTAATCCTATTCATAGCATGCGCTAAGATGAAGTTGTCCGCACAGAAATCTTGTTTTACCGGGCATTTAATGATGGCAAAATTGATAGACGATGTGGTCTAAGAGAACTGCACATTCACATATTAGCCAGATAGATGTGGATATAGACGTATTTATTTGTCCAATCCTGACCGGTATACACCTCGATCCTTGAATTCATTGAAATAATCGTGTTGGCCTCGTAATAGGACCTGCGTGATTAAACCGTTTGGAAAATCGAGACCTTGGGGTCGTGAAAATTAGCCAACAATGCTCGCAAATGAGAAGAGGAGGAGGAGTTCTTCTTCGAGTAGGAGAAGTAGGATCGTCACCGGGCAACGGCGGCATTTCGTGCTCCATCCACGCGAGACAAGTTGTGCAAAAACAATGTCGACCTGCGGCCGTCGGATCTTGTCTGGCACTCGATTTTGTTATTTGTTCCTCTTTTCCTTGGCTCGTAGTTTTTCAAAATTAGACTGATAGGACCAAAACAAAAATAAAGAAAGAAAAAAAGGGTTAGGGAGTTGGCATTGGCGTAAGATTTATTGGCTTTCCATAGTATTCCTGATTTCGTTTGTACTTTGATCATTTGGTTCCCTCTATTTCGTGAAATTCGATTGTGTTTTCTTGCTTCTAAATTTGCGGGGAGCATTGGCATGTTGGAAAAAAGCATTTCATATGTCGATCACACTATCGATATAAAGTGACCAATCAATCATATTGTAACTACTTGCTATGTATTTTATTTCATTTTATGCAATGTCAAAATTTTATTTCATGTAACCATCAACATGATATATCTTCTCAACACATCACGTGGAATATCGATTGATTTCGCTAAGATAAGCATATCTGGATGTCTTAAGTTTAGGATATCTACATCTCATAGGACTACATTGATGGATTGTTAAAATGTTTAAGATTAAATTGGTAAAATAAAAACGTTGAAGACTGATGACATCAACATGATATATCTTCTCGACACATCACGTGGAATATCGATTGATTTCGCTAAGATAAGCAAATCTGGATGTCTCGAGTTTAGGATATCTACATCTCATAGGACTACATTGATGGATTGTTAAAATGTTTAAGATTAAATTGGTAAAATCAAAAAGTTGAAGACCGAATTGACCTTCCTAGAACAGATTTAGAACTTTTTAAGGCAATTTTCTAAAATTTTAAAGCATCTAAAATTTCTGTGAGAATGAAGAGGGGGGGAAATTTAATATCATGAGAATCTTGGCAGGGATGTGGTTGGAAATTAATGAGTTATTCATTCGGCAAATACGGATGTGAATTTTTGGCATGAGGATTTGATTCGACATCTGATGGATGTTGATAACATAAAAAACAAAATATATCTAACATGAGTTTAAAATGACTTTACGTTTTTGCAATGTAATTGATCATAGACATGTGAATAACCAACGAAAATAAAATTAGTTAAGAATTGAAGCACGGAGTAGAATATAATTCGTGTTTTATACATATATAAATCGTCTAGATTGGGCATGTGTATATTTTAGGTAAATTTGAAAAGCATGTGAAAGAGGAAATTTTAGTGAAAATCATGTATCACATAGTGTACCGTGCATAGAAGTACTAAGTATTTTACCATTAGAGGTTCAAAGTTCGACTTCTCGTGACTCATGCAATCTAAAAAGAAGTATGCTGATAACGGCGGTTGGTTTTGAAACGATGAGAACATCTTTCGTGCAAATGCTATATCAAGTAGAACACTAGTATACTACCGCAACATACCTAAAGAAAGTTTTTGCACACATAAGAGGTATTATGTCAACATATCACATGAAATTCGAAGGACTGCAAATTGGAAATTAGATTATACCCTACAAGAATTTTCTCTGGGAATTAAACACTAGTAATATTTTCCATTAATTAACTCTATTAGATTGTACTAGTTTTATTTACACACCACATTAATTATATGACATCAAAAACCCTAAATTGTTGTTGGCAGCATAGTCGGACGGTTGCTTTTCGACCATAAGTGTCGTCCAGAAAAAGAAAATTTCCTTGATAAATATATAAATGTTTTTTATTTATTTTTTTTATAAGAATTCTATCCTATGTTCGTTTCTGCTGAAAAATTCAGTGCTGTGGATTTACTACGGTCGAAAGACGAAACTAAACCCACATTGGGGATGGGATTGACCTAGTGATAAGGGCATTTCGGTACTTCCAACTTAGAAAAACCGATAATTATGGATCCAACTCCAACTCTGTATTACTCGGATTTAAGCAAAGGGTCGTGACATAAGGTTATCCATTCTAGATGGCCTGTGCTCCCCAATTTTCAAGCACTTCCATAGGTTATCCATTCTCATCACTAGAAAAGTAAAAAACAACACGAGATTTGGAGATTCCTGGTTTAGGGTTATCTAAGGACCAACTCATTGCACTACATACATATATTGAACGAATTAATGTGCTTTTCTTCTTCTAATGGTTTAAACTATATGACAATTAGCGATATTTATTCTTTTTAGGGAATGTAGATAGGCGGTCAAAAGAATTATCTAATGATCAATGATTAGCTAGCTGGATAGACACGGTAATGCTTCAGAGGCAAAACTGAAACTCCTTTAGCAAGTTGCCATTAAGTTAGCCAACAATGCCCGCGAATGAGAGGAAGAGAAGGAGGAGGATCGTCACCGTGTGGCGGCGGCAGCGTTTCATCCTCCTTCCACACAGGACTAGTTGTGTAACAACAATGTCGGCCCTTTGGTTGAACAAGTCCTCATAACTAAAACTCAAACCTTTCTCTGCCAAGCCAAACCCTGCAATCAAAATGTCATGCCATGGAAAACCATCAAAGCCATTAACATGAAATATCTTCTCAACACGTTATAATGGAATATTAATTGATTTTGCTAATGTAAGTAGAATCGAATGTCTGAAGTTTAGGACATCCATAATGACTATATTGATAAATCGTAAAAAAGTTTATGAATAAAAAAATTGAAAATTTAAGATTAAATTGGTTGCCGTATAACATTTTAATTTTTTTTTTTGAGACATTTTTCTCAAATTTTGAAATATGTTAAATTTCCATGACTATGAAGAGGAGGGGAAATTTGAAACCGTGGGAATCTTGACGAGGATGTCTTCGGAAATTGATGAGTTATCCAGCAGGAAAATAGCGATATCAATTTTTGGCATGAAAAGACTTGATTCGGTATCTTGACGAGGATGGATATTGATAAAATAAAAAATAAAACATATCCGACATGAGTTTTAAAAAACTTAAGTTTTTGTAACGTAAATGATCATAGACATGCGAATAACTAATGAAAACAAAATTAATTAAGAATTGAAGCACATGGTAGAATGAGATATTTGTTTTTTGCGTACATAAACCGTCTAGATTGAGCGGGTATTTTTGGTAAACTGGAAAGGCATGTGCAAGATGGAAATTTTAGTGAAAATCACGTATCACATAAATGTACCATGGCATAAAATTACCAAGTATTTCACTATTAGAGGTTCAAAGTTTGATTTCTCATGATGCATGTGATTGAGAAAGAAGTAGGCCAAAAACGTTGGTTGGTTTTGAATCGATGAGAACATCTTTTGTCAAAATTCTATATCAAGTGAAACAATACCATACACTCCTAAAGAAGTTTCTGCATTGATAAGAGGTATTATGTCGACATATCACATTAGATTTCACGAACCACCGGCCGAACGTTCGATTGTACCCGCAAGAATTTCCTTTGGGGACTATACAGTGGAATTTTTCTTGTTAATTAATATTGGACGGTATAAGTTTTAATTACGCACCACATTACTTTTATTAGCCAATGACTTTTCAAAAGCAACACAACCCATATGGACAGTAATAGGTGATGGAAATTTCTAGGGAAATTGTCCAACCGATCACAAAATCTATTGTACAAGTATCAATTCAATTTTTAAAATCTTTTAATTTTACCAATCAATCTCAAACATTTGTGTGAAATCCTAATATCATCCTTCTAGCTAAATTTCGTCAGAAATTACTAATTTGATTAGAGATGACTGCACCGCCATATCAACAATTTTGGCAAAAATTGATCAGAATGACAATATTGACAAAATTAAAAATTTAACTGCATCAGTATTTGCATAATAAATTTAACGTGGATTAGATAATTTTCCCAGAAATTTTGTTACATAGCATGTGTGGTGAAGCCGATCTTGAATGAATGACTCTTACGACAGAGGTATCTACTTTTTTTCCAATTTGGTTTCTGTTGCGTTGCCATGATGCTATAACGAGCCTATCTACTTCTTCCCGACGTGGTCTTTTGCATGCCAAATTGAGTCTAGACCATCGTAAACGACATCGGAATCGAGTCTCGTGTATCCGTTGGGTTTGTGCATTACTTTCTCAAGAGAAAGGGCTCCCATGTTTTTCTCCTCACGCTTATTGAATTCTCATTTAATTAGTCCGTCACACGTACTCACCAGAATTTGTTCGTGACAAAACCTCGTTTGCCACAACAACGCGAATGTTTCTAGAGGATGTTGTTGTTATAGTTACGATTCATAAGGTCATTCTCCTGTTTCCAAAAGTAGTAACACGGTCCAACTGAAAATCTACCATTGCTTCTTTGCCTAACGAAAATCACCATCGGAATAAGAAGATCTCCAGCCCTTTTCCTATCGAAAAATCATCTTCCACCCCGATCTGATTGAGAAAGCCATCTCGATCTCCAACACCTGATGACAGGGATAAAATTTGCCGTGCTTGCCCTTTCTCTTGGAAGCCTTATGTTGCTGTCTCCTTCTCCCGCTTACGGAAGTACCAAGCCCACAGATAAGACTGTCAGCTCGGAAGCGAGAAAATTTGAAATTCATGTGAAGAAAGGTGGTGCTGGCAGCCGTGGTGGTGGCGGCGGTGGCAGCCGAGGAGGTGGTTACACAGATGGTGGTGGCGGCGGTGGCAGCCGAGGAGGTGGTTACACAGATGGTGGTGGCTCTACAGGCGGTGGTATTGCATATACGACACATGTGGGTGCCGGCGGAGGGACTCAAATGTCCGTCGTGGTCGGACCTCCTCTGTCATTGCTCGCCTCCATTGTTTGTTCCTCCCTCTTCCTCTTTGCTTCAATCCTTATTTGAACGCCAAGAAACGCAACTCGAGAAAACAGAAAAAGAGGAGAACAGCAACCTGAAAATGGGGAAGTTGTTAGACATTCTTTTTGTGACAGCCCGATTTTCCAATTTTAATCTCAATAAATTTAGTCGGGCATTTCGTTGGCACGCATATAGTCCATTTCCTTGAGTCGGCCACTCATGTGAAATCTAGTCTATTCGGTGAAGCCGTTATGAAATTCTAATGCATAAGACTCGAGAATTTGATTAATAAGCGACCTTTCGACCGAGATAATCTGCAAGGGTCATTACAGCACAAATAAAAATCGATTAGAGATCGGAAATAGGTTGGCTCGATAAAGGCATGTGATCAGGTGTGGGTGATTCCACCGGATCGCACAATTCTTACTGACCGACACTGGGCTGACTTTTCTAACGATTGGGTACCCTGTGCCCGTATTTGAAACCTTGAGATTTCCCCCGACAACCGAAAGTTGTGGCTTGAAATGATCAACCGCAAGTCGAATGCACAAAAATTTGTAAACGTTGCTCGGTAGATTAGAATGCGCTAGTATTGTGCCAAAGTGAAATTAACCGTGAATTTGTGATCGAATTCTGAAATTGGAAGTCATGGTACGTCACAAAGCTTATTAGGAACGTTGGATTAATTTGTGGACTTTAATTTGGACTCAATTGAATGAGGATTGATGGAAATTGAAGTGAGGGAATGTGCAAGGACTTGGATTCCAGCGGAAAATGAAATTGGACCCATTGAAATAAGTTGTAGAGGAAATGAGTTAGTGGAAGATGACATTGGATGATGTCATGGTAGTTGGGCCAAGAGAAGGAGATTTGGACAAGTGGAGGGTGGATATTGTCTCTTGGAAAGGCACCCATCAACATCATCTTCTTCCTTTTGAATTTGGAGGAGAGAGAAGAGGGAGAGGAGGAGGAGAACCAGCGGATCCGCCGAGCTTCGTCCGCCCCCGTCGCCCGCACGTTGTCGCCGTTCGTCACTCGCCATCGGAGTCCGCCGTCGCCGCTCGTCCGTGCGCGACCGCTCATTGTTCCGTGCACCGAGCGGCCTTGCCTCCGTCTCCGCCGCGAAGTCCCGACCGTCGCAGCTCCAAGCTGACCGCTGTTTGTCGCCGCCGAAGCCCCGTCGCCGCCGTCCGTCGCCGCCGTCTGTCGCCGTGAGCTGCCGTTCGGAGCCCTAGCTTCCCTCGCTGGTCATTCTCCGCCGTCTCTCCGCCCGTTCAGCCGCCGTCCGCCGCCCTTCGAAGCTCGGTTTGTCGTCGGCGTCGTTGTGCTCTTCGCCGAGACTCGTCGAAAGCGATTCCCGGTGAGTTTAACTCACTAAACCCCGATTAGCGGGTTAATCATGTCTTAAGTGCGTTTAATTTAGGTTGATTGGAATTAGGTTGTTTTATTAGTTCATTTAAATATGGATTAGATTAGGTGGTTTAATTAAAGTAAAGCATGTTTAGTTTAAGGGTTAAATAGGTTTACTTAAAATAAGCCTTGATGTGACTTAAAGGAATGTATTTATGATTTAAATAAATGGCTCGAAATTGTTGGATTATTTAATAATAAATCATATTCCGAAAATCATTAAAATATTATTTATTAAAAAAAAACCTCGAAAAATTATTTTTGGCCCTAATTGCTCAGAATTTCGTGCCGATCGTCGTTGTATACTTAGAATTTGAAATTGATGAATGGTTAATGCAAATTGAGTGTTGATTGAGGAAAATATGGATTATAATTAGAAAATCTCAAATGTCGGGTTTGATATCGAAATTGAGTTCTTAAAGATTAATGTTGCAATTGAAATATGTGAATGATGTGTGACATGCTTTAAATTGATTATGAGTGGTGTTATGATATGTCACGCCCCGAACCCCGAGCGCGCGCACATCCCACTGCGGTCGATCAATTGCGACATTCCCCGGGTAGTGTCGTCGACCCCATTCATTTATTAATGCACAAGGGGAACGTATTACAAAACCCCTGATAATAAAATACGGGATAGAAAAGCAGGAAGCAAACGAAGGCCTACAGCCAAAAGTCTACAAAAGACTGGCTTTTAAAAATGAACCGTCCTACGACCTACAAGTCGGACACGTTCTCCAATCCTTTTGACTTCACCTCCACAACTCCTCAAGGCCAACCAAAGCTATCGCGCTCTGTCCACCGTGGGACCTGAAATTTTAATCCCACAACCGGGATGAGACGATGTCTCAAAGCAAGTTCAACCCCTTAAACCCCTATTAGAAAGAAAATACACCCCGTGGCCTAGCCACATCACACGAAGACTTACCTCGCATTAGTCTTCATCTCGCAGAGTTAGCACAGTTTATATAATTCAACCACGTACAATTATGATATCCAAACAACCATGGCACAATCACATCATCAGAACAATTCAACCACTTGGATCGTCTCGGCGATCAATCGACTTGGCCGATTACATGTCAATTCTGGTGAATCAATTACTACTTCCAATCTCGACCCTATAGGAAGGCTTAATAACCGGTGGCAATCACGGCCCCACTCGGCACGACCTTTAATTAGGTGGTCCATCACGGCCTCACTGGGCACGACCTCTCATAGGTGGTCCATCCCGGTCTCACTGGGCACGACCTCTCATAGATGGTCCATCACGGCCTCACAAGGCACGACCTCTAATAGGTGGTCAATCACGGCCCCATTAGGCACGGCCTCTCTTAGGTGGTTCATCGCGGCCCTATTAGGCACGACCTCTTATAGGTGGTTCATCACGGCCTCACTAGGCACTTCCTCCAATCGGTGGTTAATCACGGCCTCACTAGGCACGATCTCTAATAGGTGGTTAATCACGGCCAATCTCCCATCAATCCCCACACTTAGGGTTTTCTAAAGAATCCTCATAAATCGCAATCACACTCAATTCGCCACAACCAATCATCAATTTCAAATTCTACATGCACAACAGCGATCGGCACGAAATTTGAGAGAACAAGGTCCCAAAAAAATTTTCGGAATTTAATAAATAATTAAATTTATTCCGAAAATTAATTAAATAATAATATCCATATTTTCGTCATCCACACCCAATTTATAATATCCAACCATCAATTCAAAATCCGAACACACAGCGATCGGCACGAAATTCTGAGCAACCGGGTCAAAAATAATTTTTCCGTTTTTTTTTTTTAAATAATAATATTTTAATAATTTCGGAATATAATATAATATTATAAATTCCAGAATTTCGAAACATTTAAATAAATCAAAAATAAAACCTATTATGTCACATCAAGGTTTATTTTTAAATGAACTCTCTTAGCCTTTAATTAAACATGCTTTAAATCAAACAAACCTCATAATCTAAGTCACAATTAAATAAACTAAACTAACCACCTAAGCTTAATTAACTTAAGCTAAGCACACCTAAAGCATAATTAACCCTCTAAGCGAGGTTTAGTGAGTTAAACTCACCGGATTAACGAGCCGAGCGGACCAAAACGACGAGGACGACACGAGGATCGACTTTCCTCAAAGCGGGCCGAGCATCCGAGCTTGGGAAAGCGGCCGAAACGGGCCAAACATGGGCTGCCATACCCATTTTCTGCAGCTTCTGATCATGGGCGGAGGAGGGCTGATTCGAGCCTAATCGGGCGGAGGGACGGCGGAGGAGGACCGGCGGGGCTTGGACGAGCTGGTGGAGAGGTCAACGGCGGCTCACGGCAGCAGCGAACGAGCTTCGACAGCTCTTGCGCGAGCTGAACAGCAGCTCGGGACGACGAGCTGGGCGAAGCGGGCGGAGCGGCGGGCGGCCAGGCGCGGGCGAGCGCGAGGCGGACGCACGACGGCGGCGATGGGCGAACGGCGAGACCTCCGGCTGGTGTGCAGCTAGCCGACGCCTTTCTCGAGATCTCTTGGGTGTCGAACAACCATCGAAGAAGGAGGAGAGAAGGCGACGGGTAGGCGAGCTGACCGGTGGAGTGGCGTGCGGGCGGCGCGGGCGGCGGCGGCGAGCGGATGAACAACCGATCGAGCAAGGGGCTACGCAATCAACTTCTTCCATGGCTGGGTGTGCGAAGAAGGAGAAGAAGATGGAGAGGGGGGGTTCGCACGGTTGGGAGGAAGAAGAGAGGGAGGAGAGAGAAGAAGGAGAGAGAGAGAGATGGGACCATTTTTCTTTTCTTTTTCTTTTTCTTTAGTCCCACAAAATGGCCCACCATGACCTAGGATGACATCACACTCCACTATCTCCCACAACCTCTTCCAATGGGTTCTCTTCCATTTTCTGCCGGGGTCTAATTTTTGTACATCAAATTTCTTCAATTCTCATCAATTCTCTTTCAATTGAATCAAATTGAAGTCCATAAAATTAATCCAATGTCACCACACTTCAATTCACATCTTCACTTGTCCATAGAACCAACTTAAGTCCCAAAAGCACGACCAAAAAGCGGCCTACTAATTTCTCGAGCCAAATTAGCCATTTCTTGATTATTTTGCTGAGAAGCTCGGCTTGCATGAAAATATCTTCCGAAGATAAGTCAATATCCTAAAATGATTTGTGACACACCCAGACTTCCAATTTCTGAATTCGATTTCAATTCCACGGTTAATTTCACTTTGTCACGATACTAGTGCGGCCCAACCTACCGGGTAGCCTTTAGAAATTTTCATGCATTCGACCTGTGGTTGATCATCTCAAGCCACAATGTACATCTTTGAAACATTGGTGACTTTCGATTGTCGGGGTAATCCCAAGGTTTCAAATACGAACACAGGGTACCCAATCGATAGAAAAGTCGGTCCGGTGTCGATCGACAAGAATTATGCAATCCGGTGGAATCACCCACACTCAATCACATGCCTCTTTCGAGTTGACCTATCTCCGGTCTTTAATCGATTTTTATTTGTGTCGTAATGACCCTTGCAGATTAGCTCGGTCGAAAGGTCGCTTCCTGGTCAAATTCTCGAGTCATATGCATTAGAAACTTTTAACGGCTTCACCCGATAGACTAGTTTTCACATGAGTGGCCGACTCAAGGAAAAGAACTATATGCGTGCCAACGAAATGCCCGTCTCAATTTATTGAAAATAGAATCGGAAAATCGGGATATCACAACTCTTCCCCTCTTATAAAAATTTCGTCCTCGAAATTTAAACCATTAAAATTCTTCTTCAAAATGGTGGGGTATTGTTGTCTCATCAATTCTGCTCCTTCATTCTACTTTGACCGCTATCCAAGATCCTCGGTGCGGACGAAACATTTCCAAATTGGCCAAACCAATTCTTGATTCCCAAAAGGCTAAGCACTTGTCCAAATTTACAAAAATTAAAGCTGCAAAAATTTTGGTTCTTTTTTCTTTTTTTCTTTTTATTTTTCCACAAAGCGGCTAATTGCCGCGTCGGGGATTCGAACTCCCGACTTCGGACCGACGAGCTTCATCCCGGATACCAACTCGCCTAGAGGCGCCGACGGTGTCCCAAACCACTTTCTTTTTCCATTTAAAGCCAAAATTCTCCTTTGATCTCAAACTCGAAATATCCCGCCATTTAAACAGTTCCGGCTCTCCTTTCTTAACAATTCGAGATGTCCCTATCCTAGGTGACATCCAAGGATGAACATGATTCTCAATCTAAAAATTCAAAGATTTTCAACACTTTCTTGCGTAAATTTTCCCGCATCTCGAGCGGTCCTTAATCTATCACCGATAACCAAATCGAATCACAAATTTCTGAACCAACTCGGACCTGCAATTTTCTGATCTCTTACCTCAACTCAACCAACGAAGTTACAATACTCGCTCGCTCCGACTAAAAAGGAACTATCGACTGATGCTGAAACCGAGAATCTCTCGGTCAAGATCGACATAACTCTAACACTGACACTCTATGCAAACGAATTATCTGATGTGCAAACACCTCTGCATGCCTAATCCAATCAAGATTCTTCCGCACAACCACAAGGTGGCTAATTTCATCAGTCTGTCAATTACTACCCGAAATGAAATTATTACCACACTAACTCCTCGATAGACCTGTCGCAAAAATCTATTGTGACGCGATCCCACTTCCACACGGGGATCTCGAGAGATTACAAAGGTCCTCTCGAATTGCAAAACCATGCTTTCTCTTGCTAGCACATCTGACACTTGGGACCTGTCAGTGATATTTGTCTTCACAACGGTCTACTAATCCTGTTGATGCAAATTCTGACCCATCTTCGTCCTATCTGGACAACGCTGAAGCTACTACGACGAGCTTTCGATAAGATCTCTTCTCTAATCTCTGTACCATCAGGTACACTCAATCGTCCTCAGAAATCTGAAAATCAGCTCTCCTCTTCTCAGTATCCTCTTGCAGGATCTTTTGAATCCCTGAATCTATCCACTGAAGCGCTTTGATTACGATATGAACTTTCGGCTCAATTCTGAGGGTAGTCATAGAATTCAAAAGGTGGCCTACCTTAGATTTGAAAACCAAATTTCGAACTTTCTCAAATAAGATCCAATCCTTGAGTACCAACTGCGCAGCTAAGGACTCTCGACTCAGGGCATCTGCGACTTTGCTCACCTTTCTAGAATGATACGAAATATCATAGTCATAATCCTTAATGAGTTCCATCCAGCGACGCTGTCTCATATTCAACTCCGAGGTCTCAACTGACGAGACGCATATGCAACAACCCTATCATGTTGCATCAACAAGTAACCAAATCCTTCAAACGACACATCGTTGCAGATCTCATAACTTTCAGGACCAGATGGAATGATCGGCACAAAGCGGTAGTCGCCTTCGCTTAAGCTCTTGAAAACTACGCTTGCACTCATCTGTCCACACAAACTTTTCTTACTTCCTCAGTAGTCGAATCACCTGCAATGCTGACACTGAAAACCCTTCCATAAAACTTCTGTAATATCCTGTTAATCCTCATAAACTTCTGATCTCTATCCCTGTAGTCAATATCGACCAACTGATCACTGCTTTAATCTCAGACGAGGTCTATGAAGATTCCTTCTCCTGAAATCACATGACTTAGGAACACAACACGAGTCATCCAAAACTCGCATTTGCTAAACTTATTGCAAAATCCAAGAGCACTCAAGGTCCTAAGTACCATCTCCAAATGTCTCTCGTGCTCCTCGGTACTCTTTGAACACACTAGGATAACTTCACTGAACACGATCACAATTGATTCAAGTACCCTTAAACATTCTGTTCATTAGACCCAAACAAATAGCTATGGTGTCCATCAAACCATACGGTATTACAGCGAACTCATAACTGCCATATCGAGTACGAGATGCTAACTTCGGTGTGTCTTTCTTCCTAATCCTCAATTGATGATACCCTGACCTCCAATCGATCTTGAGGAATATCGATACACAACCACAACAAACCACATTTCTCCTTTATGTACAGTAACGGTGCTCCCCAAGGTTATGCACTGGAAAGTATGAATCCCCTATCCAACACTTCTTGCATCTACACCTTCAGTCCTTTTAACTCGGGTAACACCATCCGGTAAGGAGCCTTAGGGACTGGCTCTGTTCCGGGTGCTAATTCAATTACGAACTCCATTTCTCTTTCTGACAGCAAACCTGACAATTCTTCTGACAATACCTCAGAAAACTTCTATATCACGATTAAGTTTTCCATATTCGGCCCCTCAATTGACACATCCATTACAACTGCCATGTAGATTCGATAACCAACAACCTGAACCAAGTCATCTTCAGTGATGAATAACAGGGATCGAAGGTCCTTTCTAACTTTCAGTAATTCAAAACTTTCATATGCTAACTGAACAAACTGAATTATATCACTGCCACGATTCATAACAGCAAAAAGCTCCTCGAGCCAAACCCTTTTCATAAATGACTTCCAAGTCATACATAAGCAAACCTATCAGGTACAACTATAGTCGAGACTCGGCTTTCTATTACTTAATTACAACAACGGAAACTCCACAACCTTCACTCAAAATCCTATTGCGCTACTCTGATAAAACACCTCAAAATATTCATCCCTTGATTAATGCATAGTCAATCCATTCGTACTCCTTTCGCCATCCTAGTGGCGTTTCATCTGCAACGACGGTGCTTACACTCTCCTGGACTTATACAGATAGTTCCTAACCTGGCGGCCATGCTGGCCACATTCAAAGCATGCTCCCCTTTTACTCTGACACCGGACTAACTCAAGCCTCATTTCCATAAACTCGACACGCAATCAGAGAGTCCTCTACCTCTCATCAAGGAACATCATGCACCCTTCCTTGCACTGAAGTCCATTCCAAGTACCCCACTAAATGTCCTGAAGCATGATTCCTCTGTTCTGTCTTATCAACGGCGGTGACAAAAACAGCTATGATTCCATCTGTCTGTACGGAAATCTTTGATCAGATGACTGTACTGGCAACCCTTGTAACAAATCCTTCCTCTCTTACAGCACGGAACATATTCCTTTCTTTTCTTACAGACACGACACACATCGACCTAGTCGAGCTCTGGCTTTCCAATTTTACTCTTCCAATTAGGTGAAACAGGGCACCTTTCTTCTGACATTAGCCTTTCTCCTCAATCGACTTCCATCTTTGTCTAAACTGAACCTTGACTCAGATACGGTGGTTTGATCCTCGATCACCACTCCAAATTGGGTCTCAACAGGCATGACAACGACAACGGTCACAACATTGGCAGCGGTAGAAACAACAGCAACATCAACGGCTCGGTCTTGAACTTACTGACCCAACAAGCTTCCAAGGAACACTAACGCCTGAACGATCCCATCAAACTTAGGATCGCTCGGTGCCACTACACTCTAAGTACCGACCTGCGGTGGTACTCTCACCGGCGCGGTCTAAGCCTGCGCTCTACCTCGGTACCGACTCTTCTCAAAGCATCTTACCCGAGGTATAAGTCCTACCGACCTTTTCCAAGGAGTTCTCCACTCCTGGTCACTCATCCTACAGGCTCTTTATAGACACTTGTTTTCTGATTCCAACGTCAGGTTGAAATTTGAGTGACCCCACAAATAAGCTACCAATCAGCTATCACTCACATGCATCAGCATATTAAAAGCCTTTCCTACTAACTATCCCAAGACTCATCGCACCTTATCACTCCATACACAGACCATGCTTTGATACCACTTAAACGGGGATGTCACGCCCCGAACCCTGAGCGCGCACATCCCACTGCGGTCGATCAATTGCGACATTCCCAGGTAGTGTCGCCGACCCCATTCATTTATTAATGCACAAGTGGAACGTATTACAAAACCCTTGACAATAAAATACGGGATAGAAAAGCAGAAAGCAAAATCACAACATAACACTTAAACATAATTCAATAGAATTACAAACAGAGGTTTACGACCAACAATTTACAAAAGACTGGCTCTTAAAAAAGAGGTTATCCTACGACCTACAAGTCGTACACGATCTCCAATCCTTATGACTTCACCTCTCCAACTCCTCAAGGCCAACCAAAGCTATCTAGCCGCTCCGTCCACCCGGAACCTGAAATGGTTATTCAATAACCACTGAGACAACGTCTCAGCAAGTTCAACCCCCTAAACCCCTATTAGAAAGAAAATACGCCCAAGGGTGGCCTAACCACATCACACAGAGAACTTACCTCGCCTCAATTCCTTCCTGCAGGTTAGCACAATTTGTATCACATAAGTTCAAGTAGTAATAATAATTCAAACAATTGGAACGCCATCACTTTCATATAAATCACGATCGCACTTAGCACGCATTCCAATTATTATTCTCCGCCATACAAGGGCATAGCCTACTCCCAGTCGGATATCTACTAACATTATAGCATTTCTAGAAAAATAAAAGTCCGTCGGTCCCGCCACTACTTGCGACCAAGCCACGTCATTCTATCGACGGCATTTCTAGAATAATAAAGGTCCAATCGGTCTCGCCACTATCGACCAAGCCACGTCATTCTTTTGACGGCATTCTAGAAGAATAAAGGTCCGTCGGTCTCGCCACTATTGCGACCAAGGCACTCATTCTCTTGACGGCATTTCTAGATGAATAAAGGTCTAGTCGGTCTCGCCACTCTGCGACCAAGCCACGTCATTCTATCGAAATATAATTCAAACTTATAATCTCTCGATCTAGATTCGAAATATAATTCATCCCCGGCACTTCATGCCGGTGAATTATCTGATGCGCACACACTTCGGTATACCCACTTTGTGACAAGACAGAATCCTCAATTTCTGAAATCAAACTTAGATTGGCGGTTAATTTCACTCTGACATGCTTTTAGTGTGACCTAGGCTACTAGGTAGTTTTCAGAGCTTTTTAGGACAAATGACCCATGGTCGATTTTCTTCGAGCCACGATGAACCCACTCGACACATCGGCGACTCTCGATTGTCGTGAAAATCTCAATGATTCAAATACGGACACAAGGTATCAAAACGACAATAAAATCAAATTAGTATCGAGTCGACGAGTTTTCCAATTTAGTGGAGTCACCCACGATTGGTCATTCATCTCGGTCAAACCGACCTATCTCTGATCTTAATTCGATTTTTAAGCGTGCCGTAATGATCTCTAAAGATGAGTACGGTTGGAAAGTCGATTCCTGGTCGAATTCTCAAGTCTATTTGCCTTAAAGTCCTTAATAACTCACCCAACTAGTCTAGTTATCTCGTAAGTGGCCAACTCAGAGAAAAACACTGTAATCACGTCGATGAAATGCCCAATTTAACCAATCAAAATCAGAGTTTGAAAATTAGGATGTCACACGCTCAAAATAAAATTTATTCATACTTGTACCAAAGTGGACCAACTCCATCTATCGATTGACTACTATCCTCAAATGGTATCAGTAATCCCTTGAATCCATAGTAAGCTCGTCACAATGTTCCATTGTGATATATTTTCATTCTCACTTAGGACTCTCAAGTGATGGTAAAAGTCATCTTGGTTTACATCACTGAACTTCCACTTACCGACATCTTCGATACTTGCAACTTGTTCAATGATATCTATCTACATACCGATCTACCAATCTCGATGATGTAGATTCTGACTCATCTTTGTACTGTCTGGACAACGCAGAAATTGCTATGATGAGCTTCCCATAAGATCTCTTCTTTAATCTCTGTATTGACAATTACATGCAATCGTCCTCAGAACCTTAGCGTTCTGCCTTCGGAAATCTGAAAATCAATCTCTCTCTCATCTGTATTCTCTTATAGAATCTTCTGAATTTCTGAATCTATCCACTGAAGCGATTTGATTATGATTTAAACTCTTAAGATTCAAAAGGTGGCATTCCTTAGATTTGAAAACTAAATTTCGGACTTCCTCAAGTAAGATCCAATCCTTGAGTGCCAACTGTACAACTAAGGACTCTCGACTCAGTGCATCTGCGACTTTGCTCACCTTTCCAGAATGATACAAAATGTCATAGTCATAATCCTTAATGAGTTCCATCCAGCGATGCTATCTCATATTCAACTCCCGAGGTCTCAACCAACGGGACGCATATGCAACAACCCTATCATGTTGTATCAACACACAACCAAATCCTTTAAACGACGCATCACCATAGATCTCAACCCTCCTGTTCACATGAACTTTTCTTCCTTCTTCAGTAGTCGAATCAACTGCAACGTTGACACTGAAAACCCTTCCACAAACCGTCTATACACTCTGCTACGACCCAGAAAAACTTATGATCTCTGTCACTGCAGTCAATCTCGGCCAACTGATCACTGCTTCAATCTTGGATGAGGCCTACGGAGATTCCTTCTCTTAAAATCACATGAACTAGGAACGCAACACGAGTCATTCAAAACTCACATCTACTAAGCTTATCGTAAAATCCAAGAGTACTTAAGGTTTGAAGGATCATCTTCTAATGTCTCTTGTGCTCCTCAGCACTCTTTGAACACCCTAGGATAACTTCACTGAGCACGATCATAGCTGATTCAAGTACTCTTAAACATTCTGCTCATTAGACCCAAACAAACAGCTGGGGTGTCCATTAAACCGTACAGCATTACAGTGAACTCATAACTACTGTATCGAGTGCAAGATGCTAACTTCGGTATGTCTTTCTTCCTGATTCTCAACTGATGATACCCTGATCTCTAGTCGATCTTGAGGGATATTGACATACAAACACAACGAACCAACTTTCTTTTTCACGAATAGAACAGGTGCTCCCCAAGGTGATGCACTAGAACGTATGAATCCCCTATCCAATAATTCCGCATCTGCACCTTTAGTTCTTTTAATTCGAGTAACACCATCCAAGAAGGAGCCTTAGGGACTAGCTCGCTCCGGATGCTAATTTAATCACGAACTCTATTTCTCTTTCGACAAAGAAACTTGACAATTCTTCAGAAAAACTTAGAAAACTTATGTACCACAATTATATTCTCCATATTCGGCTCATCAATTGACACATCCATTACAGTTGCCATGAAGATTCGATAACCAACAACCTGAATTAGCTCATCTTTAGTGATGAATAACAAGGATCGAAGTTCCTCTTCGACTTTTAGTAATTCAAAACTTTCACACGCTAACTGAACAAACCGAATTATATCACCGTCACAATTCAAAACAACAAAAACTCCTTGAGCCAAACCTTTCTATAAATGACTTCCACGTCATATTTAAGCAAACCCCCTTCAGGTACAACTATAGTCAGAAATTCATCTTTCTATCACTTTACTACAACAACGGAAACTCCACAACCTTCACTCAAAATCTGTTGCGCTACTATGATAAAACACTTCAAATATTCTTTCCTTGATTAATGCATAGTCAATCCATTCGTACTCCTTTCGCCATCCTAGTGGCGTTATATCTCGCGGTAATGGTGCTTACACTCTCATGGACTTACGCGGACAGTTCTTAACCTGACGGTCATGTTGGCCACATTCAAAGCATGTTTCCCTTTTTACTCTGACACTGGGCTGACTCGAGCCTACTTTCCACAAGCTCGACACACAATCAGACAGTCCTCTATCTCCCATCAAGTGACATCATGCACCCATCCTTGCCGAGGTCCATTCCGAGTACCCCACTAAATGTCCCAGAAGCATGCTTCTTCATTTCGTCTTATCAATGGCGGTGACAGAAACAGCTGTGATTCCATCTGTCTATACGGACAATCTTTAATCAAATGACCTTATAGGCGACACCTGTAACAAGTCATTTCTCTCTTACAGCACAGAACAGGTCCCCGTCTTTTCTTATAGACACGACACACATCGATCGAGTTGAGCACTGACTTTCAAATTCTACTATTCCGGTTGGTTGATACGGGGCACTTTTCTTCTGACATCGGCCTTCCTCCCCAATCGATTTCCACCTTTGTCTAAACTGAACTTTGACTCAGATACGGAGGCTTGATCCTCGATCACAACTCCAGATTAGGCCTCAACAGGCACGGCAACAACAACGGTCACAACACCGACAGCGGTACTCTCACACTCGCGCTGGTCTAAGCTTGCGCTTTACCTCGGGTACCAACCCTTGTCAGCGCCCTACCCCGAGGTATAGGTCCTACCGACCTTCTCCAAGGAGTTCTCCACTCCTGGTCGCTCATCCTACGTGCTCTTTATAGATGCCTGTCTTCCGATTCCAACATCAAGTTAGAATTTGAGTGACCCCACAAACAAGCTACCAATCGCTTATCACTCACATGCATCAACATATTAAAAGCCGTTCCTACTAACTATCCCATGACTCATCGCACCTTATCACTCCACACACAGACCATGCTCTGATACCACTTAAATGGGGATGTCACGCCCCGAACCTCGAGGTATGCCAACATCCCACTATGGTCATGCAATTGCGACATTCCCAAATAGTGTCACCGACCCCATTCATTTATTATTGCGCCCAAGCGAACGTATTATAATCCCACGACAATGAAATACGGGATAGAAAAGCAAAAAGCAAAATCACAACATAACACTTAAACATAATTCAATAGAATTACAAACAGAGGTTTACGGCCAACAGTCTACAAAAGACTGGCTCTTAAAAAGAGGTTATCCTATGACCTACAAGTCATACACGATCTCCAATCCTTATGACTTCACCTCTCCAACTTCTCAAGGCCAACCAAAGCTATCTAGCCGCTCCGTCCACCAGGAACCTGAAATGGTTATTCAATAACCACTGAGACAACGTCTCGGCAAGTTCAACCCCTAAACCCCTATTAGAAAGAAAATACGCCCAAGGGTGGCCTAACCACATCACACGAGAGAACTTACCTCGCCTCAATTCCTTCCTGCAGGTTAGCATAATTTATATCACACAAGTTCAGGTAGTAATAATAATTCAAACAATTGGAACGCCATCACTTTCATATAAATCACGATCGCACTTAGCACGCATTCCAATTATTATTCTCTGCCATACAAGGGCATAGCCTACTCCCAGGTCGGATATCTACTAACATTATAGCATTTCTAGAAAAATAAAGGTCCAGTCGGTCCCGCCACTCTTGCGACCAAGCCATGTCATTCTATCGACGGCATTTCTAGAATAATAAAGGTCCGAATCGGTCTCGCCACTACTACGACCAAGCCACGTCATTCTCTTGACGGCATTCTAGAAGAATAAAGGTCCGGTCGGTCTCGCCACTACTACGACCAAGGCACGTCATTCTCTTGACGGCATTTCTAGATGAATAAAGGTCCGGTCGGTCTCGCCACTACTGCGACCAAGCCACGTCATTCTATCGACGGCATTTCTAGAAGAACAAAGGTCCGTCGGTCTCGCCACTCTTTGCGACCAAGCCACGTCATTCTCTTGACGGCATTCTAGAAGAATAAGGATCCCGTCGGCCTAGCCACTCTTTGCGACCCAAGCCTTTCAACTAGCACACGACAATTCGATACCGATCCTTGAATACTTTACATTTCACTCACATAATCCTATTACGATATTAGCCATTAACAATCCAATTTCAATGCCGAACTCGACACTTGGGATTTTATGAATAAAATCCATATTTATCACAATCAACACTCAATTTGCCACAATCAATCATCAAATTCAAATTCTAAATACACAGCAGCGATCAGCACAAAATTCTGAGAGTTTAGGGTCCCCGACGAAATTTTTGAATTTTAATAAATAATTAATTTTATTCCGAAAATTAATTAAATAATAATATCCACATTTTTCGCAATCCACACTCAATTTATAATATCCAACCATCAATTTTAAAATCTGAATACGCAGTAGCGATCGGCACGAAATTTCTCAGCAACCGGGGTCAAAATAATTTTTTGTTTTTTTTTAAAATAATAATATTTTAATAATTTCGGATTATAAAATAATATAATTTTTTTCCAAAATTTTGAAGCATTTAAATAATTCAAAACTAAAATCCTTTTATGTCACATCAAGGCTTAACTTTAAATAACTTCTTTTAACCTTTAATTTAAACACACTTAACATAAACCAACCCCTTAATCCAATTTATAATTAAATATACTAATCCACCTACATAAACTTACTTAATTTAAACTAAGCACACTTATGGCATCATTAACACTATAATAAAGATTTAGTGAGTTAAACTCACCGGATTAGCGAGCCGAGCAAACCAAAACGATGAGGACGACGAGGGGATCAAATTTCTCCAAAGCGGGCCAAGCATCCGGGGTCGGGAAGCCAACCAAAACGGCCCAACACTTGCTGCCATACCCATTTTCTGCAGCTGCTGTCCACTGCTCGTTGAGGCCGAGAATGGGCGAATCCGGGCTTGGATGAGATGGAAAAGGACCGGGAAGGTTGAGGGGTTGAACCGACCAAGGCGGGACCCGAACGGTGGCCGGAGGTGACCGAATGGCTCGGACATGAGCTGATGCAGCAGCTGCGACGCGAGCTGAGGCGGAGCGAAGAGGCGAAGACGGCGCGACGGCGGGCGGACGAGCACGCGCGGGCGGCGCGGGGTAGACGCACGGCGGCAGCGGCGACGGCGACGACGACGGCGTGCGAGCGGGTGGCCGGCCATGGCTGCTCTCGCTTCTTCTCTGCAAATTTTTCTGGTCTTCGCACAATGAAGATGGAGGAGAGAGGCAACGGGAGAGAGGAAGAAGAGAGGGAGGAGAGAGAAGGAGGGGGGGCTTTTTCTTTTCTTTTTCTCTTTCTTTTATTCAACAAAAATGGCCCACCATGACCTAGGATGACATCACACTCCACTATCTCCCACAACCTCTTCCAATGGGTTCACTTGCAATTTCCGCCGGGGCCTAAAACTTGTGCGACAATGTCTTCAATTCCACTTAATTCTCTTCCAATTAAATCTTAATCCCACTTGAATTAAATCAAATTGACCCCCATTAATTCATTCAACGCCTCATCAATCAAATTGGTATTTTCCTTACCACCGTGGCGTACTTGCATCCCAATTTCACAATCTCTCGGCTTCATTGAACGAAGACGGCCCTATTTACCCAGTCGAAATTAAAACCCGAATATTCGGATGTCATAGGCTAGGCGGGCCTCGGCCAACCCAGCGAGGCTCGCTCGGCCACCAGTGAGGCTTGCCTAGCCCTGCTTGGCCACCAGCGAGGCCGAGCCTCGGTGGGGCTGGCTGAGCCTCGCCTGAGCTGCCGGTGAGGCTCGGCCAACAAGGGCCAACCTTTGCGAGGGCCGGTGACGCTCCGTGAGCGCCGCGCCCTCGTGCGGCCGGTCACCGCCTGGTGACTAGCCAAATGAAGAAGAAGAAGAATAGGAGAAAGGGAAAAAAAAATAAAAAAGGAAAAAAAGAAAAAAAAAGAAAAGGAAAAAAAGCAAAAAAAGTAAAAAAAAGTATTTGAAAGTATTTAAAAATTAAAAGAAATTAATTTGGAACAGAATCAATTAGCATGGTATCAAATGCAATTCTATTCCAGAATAAAAAAAATTTGGATAGTTATCAAACGCGTCTTTTACTCGGAATTAGTTCTCGAGAACGAGAATAAAAATAATCATTTCTAGTCGAATTAGCTCCGAGGAATGGAATCGTTACCAAAAAAGCGCCCATAGTATACCATGCATAGAAGTACTAAGTATTTTACCATTAGAGGTTCAAAGTTCGACTTCTCGTGACTTGTACGATCTAAAAAGAAGTATGCTAATAACAGTGGTTGGTTTTGAAACGATGAGAGCATCTTTCATGCAAATGCTATATCAAGTAGAACACTAGCATGCTACCACAACATACCAAAAGAAAGTTTTGCACACATAAGAGGTATTATGTCAACATATCACATGAAATTTGAGGTAATGCGCAAACCGGAAATTAGATCATACCCTACAAAATTTTCTCTGGGAATTAAACACTAGTAATATTTTCCATTAATTAACTCTATTAGATTGCACTAGTTTTATTTACATACCACATTAATTGCGACATCCCGATTTTTCCTCAAGTTTATTTTCAGTCAATTGAGTCGGGCAATTCATCTGTGCATATAGTTCGTTTCTCAGAGTTGGCCACTCACGAGGGAACTAGTTTATCGAGTAAAGTAATTAAGGAATTTTACCGCTTCGGACTTGGGACCGATCACCTCGGGTCGGATGCAAGAAAATTTCCCAAAAGCTACTCGGTGGACTAGGCGCGCTAAAAATCGCACTAGAGTGAAATTAACCGTGAAATTGAAATTGAATTCTGAAATTTGAAAGTCAAAGGGTGTTGCAAATCTTATTAGGAAGATTGGATTAATTCATGGACTTTAATTTGGACTCAATTAGAAGAGAATTGATAGAAATTGAAATAATTAAATGTGCAAGAGCTTGGACCCCGGAAAATGAATTGGACCTATTGGAAGATGTTGTGAGGATTTGAGTTAGTGGAAAGTGACATCGGGTGATGTCATGGTGGAGGCCAAAATTAAGGAGAGCTTGACAAGTGTCACCCGTGATTGGCCCACCAAAAGTGAGGGTGTCCCATCCACTTCATCTTCAACCTCTAGCCTTGGGGGAAGGGATTCGAAATTTTGGGAGAGGGAGAGAGAGAGTCCGGCGAGGTTACGCCGGCTCGTCCGCCTTCGTCGCCCGCCGTCGCACGTCGTCGCTGTCTTGCCGTCCGCACGCCGCCGCCGTCCGCTCGTCCGTGTGTGAGGTCTGGTGCAAGGCCGTCGCGTCTCCGTCGCCGTCTCCTCCCGAGCCGCTGGTCGCTGCCGTCGCCGCCTCGTCCGCTCGTCGCTGCCTCGCCCGCCCGTCGTCGCCGTCGCCGTCTCGCCACCGTCGCACGCCTCCACCGTTCGTCGCCATTCCAGCCGCCCTTCGAGCCGGTTAGTTGCTGGAAAGGAAAACCAGCAAGATCACGGTATTTTTGGAGCTCCTCTTGGTCCCCTATAAGTGCTCATTTGGTCTTGATCCGTGTAGGTTTATCGTCGGCGTCGTCGTGCTCTTCGCGGAGACCCGTCGGAAAGTGATTCCGGTGAGTTTACCTCACTAATCCGCGATTAGCTTGAGTTAATGATGCCTTAAGTAAGCTTAACTTAAGTTGATTGTGATTAGGTGGATAGATTGGCTTAATTAGTTGTGGATTATATTAAGAGGATTTATTAAGGTAAATGGTGTTTAGTTTAATGGGTAAGTGTGTTTATTTTTAAATAAACCTTGATGTGACTTAAAGGAGTTTATTTATGATTTAAATAAATGCTTGGAAATTGTTGGTTTATTTAATAAAATGTCTTATTCCGAAATTCATTAAAATATTATAAAAAAATATTAATAAAAAATATTAAAAAAACTCGAAAATTTATTTTGATCCTAGTTGCTCGGAATTTCGTGCCGATCATTGCTGTGCTTGTAGAATTTTGAAATTGATGATTGGTTGTGGCGAATTGAATGTGATTTCGATTTATGAGGATTCATTATAAAATCCTAAATGTGGAAATTGAGGAGCGGTTGGTCGTGATATGCCACCTATTAGAGGTCGCGCCCGTTGGGGCCGTGATATGCCACCTATTAGAGGTCGCGCCCGTTGGGGCCGTGATATGCCACCTATTAGAGGTCGCGCCCGATGGGGCCGTGGATTGCCACCTGTTAAAGGTCGCGCCGAGTAGGGCCGTGATTGAGAGCGATGATGATTTGCTAGAATGACATGTAATCGGCCGAGTCGATTGATCGGCCGAGACGATCCAAGTGGTTGAATTTTTTTGATGATGTGCTTGTGCCATGGTTGGTTGGTTATCATAATTGTACGTGGTTGAATTATATAACTTGTGCTAACCTGCAGATGAGGGCTAAGCCGAGGTAAGTCTTCTTGATGTCGTGGTTAAGCTACTTTGGGGCGTATTTACTTTCTAATAGGGGTTTAGGAGGGGTGAACTTGCTGAGACAAAGTCTCATCCCAGTTTGGGGAAAAATATTACAGGACCAAAGATGGCGAGACCCCCGGAGATGAGTGGCCTACCGACGGAGATCGACCAGTCGACGGAGAGTGCTCCTGACCCCGGGAGTCCTTGGGTCTATCTGTTGATTAGGACCCTTATCTTGGTCCAGGTGAACGTGCATGACAGAGTTCCATACATGTTTAGAGCTTGGTATCGTACCGGAGCAGATGGTGTTAGGGTCGGCCCTCTAGATAGCATGGATATTCCCGTTGGCAGTCTTGAATGCCATCCTGGCGAAGGTGTGGCGGATCTTCCCACCGGTGGAGTGATCAACGCCTCGCCCCGTAATCTTGGGTGTCGATCCCGAGGACGTGGGATCGTCCAATGGGGTGACTCAGAGTTCTAGGGTGGTTGATTTTCTTTTGGCGGTCGATCCTTGCTATGTAGGCTGACCCCTTGATGCACATAAACTCTAACCCATTTTTGGTGCATATAGCCTCCTGGATCCTATTGATGTATGTAAGACTTGGATTGTTGATGATGTATGGAATTATGCTCGTTTGATTTTGAATTAATTCTTCCTGCTGTCCTATCCCGCGAGTTTCTGTCAGGGGTTTCTTAAAACGTTCCGCATGCGCTTTAATAATTAAATATTGGGGTCGGCGACACTACCTGGGAATGTCGCGTTTGCATGACCATGGCGGGTTGTTCCACGTGTCTCGGGGTTCGGGGCGTGACAACCCCGTTTAAGTGGTATCAGAGCATGGTTTGTGTATGGAGTGATAAGGTGCGATGAGTCACGGGATAGTTAGTAGGAAAGGCTTTCGATATTCCAACGCATGTGATTGCTAGTTGTTTGTTAGCTTGATTGAAAGGTTATCTAAATTCTAATATAGTATTGGAATTCGCCAATAGGCATCTATATTGAGCCTGAAGCATGAGTGACCGAGTGCCAAGAGCTGCTAGGAAGAGAGCAGCAGGCCCCGTGTTTCGGGGTGGGTCATCGATGAGAGTCGTTGCCCGAAATGCCGTGGGAAGAGCGCAAGCTGAGGCCAGTGCAAGTGGTGCGGCGTCACCTTCGAGGATGCAAAGTGGCCCCGAGGATCCGAGGTTTGGCTTTGGATCATGCGGATGCTTGAGATGATGGGTAACAGACTAGACCGAGGTCGCCGCTTCCGCCCGCCGCTATCGCCGCCGCCACCAACGCTGCTAATGCCGCCAATGCTGCTGTTGCCGCTACGGCCGCTGCTGCTGCCGCCACACCGGTTGTCGAGCCAGAAGAGGAATTGGAGGAGATCCCACCTGAGAATGAGGCCGTTGGGAGGCCTAGGCAGAAGTTAGTGCAGCATTTCCTGAGGTTAAATTCGCCAACGTTCATGGGGACAGGAGACCCGAAGCCGGTTATGGATCTGGAGTTAGAAAATGCCTTCGAGTTACTGGCGTGCACGGAAGCGAGAAGGTCGCCCGGGACCATCGCTTGAGAGGGACCGCAGCTACATGGTGGAAAACTAACAAAAGGATAATGTTCCCCGAAGGTGTAGTTCCATAGTGCAATGCCTTTCTTGAGGTTTTCAATGAGAAGTACTTTTCGATTGTGCTAAGGAGTTGAAGATGGCGGAGTTCCAACGCCTTCGGCAAGGTACAATGTCAGTTGATCAGTATGAGGCGAAGTTCGCCGAACTGTCGCAATATGCCCCTGAGTTGGTTCAGCGACCATCAGACCGAGCTCGACGGTTTAGAGATGGGTTCCGACCGGAGGTGAGGAGCTTGTTGGTGCCTCTAGATCTGAAGGAGTACAAAGACCTCTACAAGCGGGCCCGGCTAATTGAGAAAGATCGGAATGAGAGAGCTGCCACATCTGGGTCGTGGTTTAATTCGAACAGAAGCGATAATCGGTTTGGGAAGAGGCCGATGCCTGGAGGAAGGTACCCTGTTCCACCTAACAGGAAGAGTGGAGTGGGGAAGTCGTCATCGAGCTTCAAAGAAGCATGTCGCCCGTGTGGAAGGCGACATGGCTCGGCCGTGCCCTCTTAGGACGGGTGTCTGTTTTGAGTATGGCCAGCGGGGTCACCGTGTTAGGGAGTGTCCCGGGAGATTTGAGAGGCGGCCTCGATTCAGCACGCCGCCGCCACCGGGCCGAACGCAGGGATTCGCACCGCGAGATCATGCCGCCGGGTGGGTCGAATCGACCTCCCGGCTCGGGGAAGGGCATATGCGCTCACTGGAGGACAAGGAGAGTGCGCCTAACGTGGTCACGGTATGGTCTTACCGAACGACCAACTTTGCTTATGCTTTTGTTTGATCCAGAGCTTTGCATTCATTTATAGCTGAAGGATTTGTTAAATTGGTAGAATTAATTCCTGAATTGTTGGAGTCTCGTGATTAGTATATCTACTCCGTTGAAAGATAAAGTGTTAGCTACGGTAGGTTGCCTTGGTTGCAAGTTAGTGATTGGTGAGTGAGAGGGGAGGATAGACCTGATAGTCTTAGCCATGTATGATTTTGATGTGATAATTGGCATGGACTGGCTCACCAAGCAACGAGCCAAGATGGACTGTTATCGCAAGGTGATTCAGTTTAACCCGTTAGGGGGTGAGAGCTTTGAATTTATTGGGAGTCGAGGAGGGCCCTCGGTTTCCTTAATCTCATCGCTCGAAGCAACCCGCTTGCTAGGCAAAGGTTGTCAAGGTTACCTAGCAACTGTCGTAGACACGACAGTAGAGGAGTTAAAGATTGAAGATATCGTAGTGGTACGAGAGTTCCCAGACGTTTTTCCGAAAGAATTACCAGGTTTACCGCCAGAGAGGGAGATAGAGTTTGTGATCGAATTAGCCCCCGGGACAGAGCCGATCTCTAAAGCTCCTTACCGAATGGCCTTGTCAGAGCTTAAGGAACTAAAGGTGCAAATGCAAGAGTTGTTGGATAAAGGATTTATACGTCCGAGTGCATCACCTTGGGGAGCACCGGTATTGTTTGTGAAGAAGAAAGATGGTTCATTACGCTTGTGCATCGATTACCGACAGCTCAACCAGTGACGATTAAGAACAAGTATCCGTTGCCAAGGATTGATGATTTGTTTGATCGGCTTCAAGAAGCGTCGATATTTTCTAAGATCGACTTGAGGACGGGGGTATCATCAGCTAAGAATCAAGAAGGAAGATATCCCCGAAGTCGGCGTTTCGCACTCGATACCCCATTATGAGTTTACTTGTGATGCCGTTTGGGTTGACAAACGCCCGGCTGCTTTCATGGACCCGATGAATTGGGTGTTCAAAGAGTACTTAGATCAGTTTGTAATTGTTTTCATCGACGACATCCTGGTGTATTCAAGGAGTACTGAGGATCATGAAAAGCACTTAAAGATAGTGCTTCAAACTTTGAGAGATCACGAGTTATACGCCAAGTTTAGTAAGTGTGAGTTTTGGCTGACTCGTGTGGCTTTCCTAGGTCATGTCATCTCTGGAGAAGGAATCTCAGTGGACCCCGCAAAGATTGAGGCAGTGATCAACTGGCCAAGACCGACTACAGTGACGAAAATTAGAAGCTTCCTGGGTTTAACAGGTATTGCGACGGTTTGTAGAAGGGTTTTCAAGATTAGCATCGCCAATGACAAGACTTCTAAAGAAGGAAGAGAAATTTGTGTGAACGGATAAGTGCGAGAATAGTTTCCAAGAGCTTAAGCATAAGCTAACTACCGCACCTGTGCTTACTATTCCATCCGGTCCGGGAGGGTTTGAGATCTATAGTGATGCGTCATTTAAGGGATTAGGTTGTGTGTTGATGCAGCGTGGTAGGGTTGTCGCATATGCGTCCCGTCGCTGAGATCTCACGAGTCGAATTATCCGACGCATGACTTGGAACCGGCAAAAGAATCATCTTTGCCCCGAAGATTTGGAGGCATTATTTGTGCGGAGAAAGATTCCAGATCTGCACTGACCATCGAGTCTCAAATACCTGTTCTCTCGAAAGAGTTGAATATGAGACAGTCGATGGATGGAACTCTTAAAGGACTATGACTGCGAGATTTTGTACCACCCGAAAGGCGAATAAGGTTGCGGATGCACCGAGTAGGAAGTCTTCGGTTGCTCGATGGTGCTTAAGGAATGGGGCCTAATAGAGAGAGCGCGAGATTCAGATTTCAAGTTCGAGGTAGGCCACCTTTCGAATCTTGTGGCCGCCCTTAGAATTGAACCGGAAGTGCGTCGAATCGAACGCTTCGGCGGACGGATTCGGATGTTCGAAAATCCTGCATGAGGATGCAAAGGAAAGGAAGGCTGGCTTCAGATTTCGAGGATGGAACATTGAGGTTCCAAGGACGATTGGTTGTACCCGACGATGTGGAGCTTAGAGAAGAAATTCTGTCAGAAGCGCATCGTAGCAGTTACAACATTCATTCTGGTAGTACCAAAATGTATAAGAACCTGCGTCAATACTATTGGTGGTGTGGCATGAAGGCGGATATCGCCAAGCATGTCGCCAAGTGTCTGACGTGTCAGTAGGTGAAAGCTCAGCATTGCAAACCGGGAGGACTTTTGCGACCCCTTGAGATCCCGAGTGGAAATGGGAGCATATCACGATGGATTTCGTGACAGACTACCGAGGAGCCGAGAGGGAACAATTCGATTTAGGTAGTGGTCGACAGACTGACAAAGTCGGCCCACTTCATCGCAGTTCGAAGGGACTCGAGTTTGGATAGACTGGCAGATCTATATGTACGTCAAGTGGTTTGTGTGCATGGAGTGCCAGTTTCAATTACTTCGGATAGAGACCCGAGGTTCACCGCCGCTTTTGGAAGAGCTTGCACCGCTTTAGGAACGAAGCTGCGGTGCAGTACGGCCTATCACCCACGTTGATGGCCGGGCCCGAGAGGAAAATTCAGACTCTTGAAGACATGCTGCGAGCTTGTGTCCCAGACTTCAAAGGAAGTTGGGAGGAACGGCTTCATCTCGGTCGAGTTCGCCTACAACAACGGTTATCGCGAGCATTCAAATGGCTCCTTTTGAGGCATTGTATGGCGAGCATGTAGAATGCCGGTATGTTGGGATGAGGTCGGAGAAAGGAAGATCACCGGTCCCGAGTTGGTTTAGCGGATCGGAGGCGATTACATTGGTTATCGAAATAGATTGAAACCGCTCAAAGCCGTCGGAAAAGTTATGCCGATAAGCGTCGAAGGCCATTAGAATTCCAAGTTGGTGAGCACGTTTTCTTGAAGGTGTCACTTAGGTGAGAGGTGCTTCCGTTTTGGCAAAAAGGGAAAACCGAGTCCGAGGTACGTAGGTCCCTTTGAGATTTTGGAAAGGATAGGGACTCTGGCGTATCGTCTTGCACTACCGCCAAAGTTGTCACAAGTGCACGACGTCTTTCACGTGTCGATGTTGAGGAAGTATGAACCTGACCCGACTCACGTTCTAAATTTCGAGGAATTAGACGTGGATGACAAAGTGTCATACGTTGAAAGCCCGGTTCAGATTGTAGATCGCAAAGAGCAAGTTCTGCGCACCAAAACCATCCCAATGGTCAAAGTGGTGCAGCAACACCATGGCGAAGGAGCAACATGGGAGATAGAAGAGTCGATGAGAGAGTTGTACCCCCACCTGTTTGAGCAAAGGGTGTAATGGTTTAAATTTTGAGGACGAAATTTTTCTAAGAGGGGAAGAGTTGTGACATCCCGATTTTTCCTCAAGTTTATTTTCAGTCAATTGAGTCGGGCAATTCATCTCGTGCATATAGTTCGTTTCTCGAGTTGGCCACTCACGAGAGAACTAGTTTATCGAGTAAAGTAATTAAGGAATTTTACCGCTTCGGACTTGGGACTGATCACCCTCGGGTCGGATGCAAGAAAATTTCCCCAAAAGCTACTCGGTGGACTAGGCGCGCTAAAATCGCACTAGAGTGAAATTAACGGTGAAATTGAAATTGAATTCTGAAATTTGAAAGTCAAAGGGTGTTGCAAATCTTATTAGGAAGATTGGATTAATTCATGGACTTTAATTTGGACTCAATTAGAAGAGAATTGATAGAAATTGAAATAATTAAATGTGCAAGAGCTTGGACCCCGGCGGAAAATGAATTGGACCTATTGGAAGATGTTGTGAGGATTTGAGTTAGTGGAAAGTGACATCGGGGTGATGTCATGGTGGAGGCCAAAATTAAGGAGAGCTTGACAAGTGTCACCAGCGATTGGCCCACCAAAAGTGAGGGTGTCCCATCCACTTCATCTTCAACCTCTAGCCTTGGGGGGAGGGATTCGAAATTTTTGGGAGAGGGAGAGAGAGAGTCCGGTGAGTTGCAGCTGCTCGGTCTGCCTTCGTCGCCCGCCCGTCGCACGTCGTCGCCGTCTCGCCCGCCATCGCACGCCGCTGTCGTCCGCCGCTCGTCCGCGTGTGAGGTCCCGGGTGCGAGGCCGTCGCGTCTCCGTCGCCGCTGTCTCCTCGCCCAAGCTGCTGGTCGCCGCCCGTCGCCGCCTCGTCCGCTCGTCGCCGCCTCGCCCGCCCGTCGTACGCCGTCGCCGTCTCGCCACCGTCGCACGCCGCCACCGTTCAGCCGCCCTTCGAGCCGGTTAGTTGCTGGAAAGGAAAACCGGCAAGATCTGTATTTTTGGAGCTCCTCTTGGTCCCCTATAAGTGCTCATTTGGTCTTGATCCGTGTAGGTTTATCGTCGGTGTCGTCGTGCTCTTCGCCGGAGACCCGTCGAAAAGTGATTCCGGTGAGTTTACCTCACTAATCCGCGATTAGCGAGTTAATGATGCCTTAAGTAAGCTTAACTTAAGTTGATTAGGTGAATTAATTCTTCCTGCTGTCCTATCCCGCGAGTTTCTGTCAGGGGTTTCTTAAAACGTTCCGCATGCGCTTTAATAATTAAATATTAGGGTCGGCGACACTACCCGGGAATGTCGCGTTTGCATGACCATGGCGGATTGTTCCACGTGTCTCGGGGTTCGGGCGTGACATTAATTATATGATATCAAAAACCCTAAATTGTTGTTGGTAGCATAGTCATACAGTGGTTGTTCGACCATAAATGTTGTCCAAAAAAAAAGAAAATTTCCTCGATAAATATATAAATGTTTTATTTTTTATTTATAAGAATTCTGCTGAAAAATTCAGTGCTGTGGATTTACTACGGTCGAAAGACGAAACTACACCCACATTGGGGATGGGATTGACCTAGTGATAAGGGCATTTCGGTACTTCCAACTTAGAAAAACCGATAATTATGGATCCAACTCCAACTTTGTATTTCTCGGATTTAAGCAAAGGGTCGTGACATAAGGTTATCCATTCTAGATGGCCTGTGCTCCCCAATTTTCAAGCACTTCCACAAGTTATCCATTCTCATCACTAGAAAAGTAAAAACAACACGAGATTTGGAGATTCTTGGTTTAGGGTTATCTAAGGACCAACTCATTGCACTACATACATATATTGAACGAATTAATTTGCTTTTCTTCTTCTAACGGTTTAAACTTTATGAGGATTAGTGATAATTATTCTTTTTAGGGAATGTATATACGCGGTCCAAAGAATTATCTAATGATCAATGATTAGCTAGCTGGATAGACACAGTAATGCTTGAGAGGCAAAACTAAAGCTCCCTCAGTAAGTTGCCATTAAGTTAGGCAACAATGCCCGGGAATGAGAGGAGGAGGAGGAGGAGGAGAAGGATCGTCACCAGGTGGCGGTGGCAGCGTTTCATGCTCCTTCCGCATGAGACTAGTTGTGCAACAACAACGTCGGCCCTTTGGTTGAACAAGTCCTCATAACTAAAACTCAAACCTTTCTCTGCCAAGCCAAACCCTGCAATCAAAATGTCATGTCATGGAAAACCATCAAAGCCATTAACATGAAACGTCTTCTCGACACGTTATAATGGAATATTAATTGATTTTGCTAATGGAAGTAAAATCGAATGTATGAAGTTTAGGACATCCGGAATAACTATATTGATAAATCGTTACAAAATGTATGAATAACAAAATTGAAAATTTAAGATTAAATTGGTCACCATATATGACATGTTGATTTTTTTTAGACAATTTACTCAAATTTTGAAATATCTTAAATTTCCATGACTATGAAGAGGAGGGGAAATTTGAAACCGTGGGAATCTTGACAAGGATGTCTTCGGAAATTGATGAGTTATCCAGCAGGCATATAGGGATATCAATTTTTGGCATGAAAAGACTTGATTCGATATCTTGACGAGGATGGATATTGATAAAATCAAAAATAAAACATATCTGACATGAGTTTTAAAAAATTTAAGTTTTTGTAACGTAAATGATCATAGACATGCGAATAACTAATGAAAACTAAATTAGTTAAGAATTGAAGCACATGGTAGAATAAGATATGTGTTTTTTGTGTATATAAACTGTCTAGATTGAGCGGGTATTTTTTGGTAAACTGGAAAGGCATGTGCAAGATGGAAATTTTAGTGAAAATCCCGTATCACATAAATGTACCATGGCATAAAATTACTAAGTATTTCACTATTAGAGGTTCAAAGTTCGATTTCTCATGATGCATGTGATTGAGAAAGAAGTATGCCAATAACTTTGGTCGGTTTTGAATCGATGAGAACATCTTTTGTCAAAATTCTATATCAAGAGAAACAATACCATACACTCCTAAAGAAGTTTGTGCATTGATAAGAGGTATTATGTCGACATATCACATCAGATTTCACGAACCACCAGCCGAACATTCGATTTTACCCGCAAGAATGTCCTTTGGGGACTAAACAGTGGAATATTTCTCGTTAATTAATATTGGAAGGTATAAGTTTTAATTACGCACCACATTACTTTTATTAGCCAGTGACTTTTCAAAAGCAATACAACCCATATGGACAGTGATAGGTAATGGGAATTTTTAAGGGAAACCGTCCAACCGGTCGCAAATCTATTGTATGAGTATAAATTGAATTCTTAAATTTTTCAATTTTGCTAATTAATCTCAAACATTTGTGCAAAATCCTAATATTGTCCTTTAGGCAAAATTTCGTCGGAATCACCGACATCATTGAAGATGATTGGACCTCCACGTCAACGATTTTGGCAAAAATTGATCGAAGGATAACATTGACAAAATTAAAAAATTTAACTAAATCAGTATTTGCATAATAAATTTAAGGTGGATTAGATAATTTTCCGGAATTTTTGTTACATAGCGTGTGTAGTGAAGCCGATCTTGAATGAACGACTTTGACGACAAAGGTATCTACTTTTTTTCCAATTTGGTCTTTGTTGTGTTGCCATAATGCTATAATGAGCCTATCTACTTCTTCCTGTCGGGTCTGTCGCGTGCCAAATTGAATCCGGACCATTGTAAACGATACCGGAATCCAGTCTCATATATATGTTGGGTTTGTGCATTACTTTCTCGAGAGAAAGGACTCCCGTGTTTTTTCCCGCACGCTTATTGAGTTCTCATTGGTTTAATCTGTCACCCGTGCTCGCGCGAATTTGTTCGCGACAAAACCTTGTTTTACACAACGACTCGAATGTTCTAGAGGATGTTGTAGAAGAGGTCTGTTCTTGCTACATTTACGATTCATTATAAGTTCGTTCTCCTGTTTCCAAAAGTAGCAATGGGGTCCAATTGAAAATCTACCACTGCTTCTTTTTCTAACGAAAATCACCATCGGAATACGAAGATCTCCAGTCCTTTTTCTATCGAAAAATCATCTTCCACCCTGATTTAATCAAGAAACCCATCTCGACCTCCAAGACCTGATGGCAGGGATCAAATTTGCTGTGCTTGCCCTTTCGCTTATAAACCTCATGTTACTGTCTCCTTCTCTTTGCTTGTAAGCCTTATGTTGCGGTCTCCTTCTCCAGCTTATGGAAGTACCAAGCTCACAGATAAGTGTTATGGGCTGATTGATCTAGCGTTCCCTTGCCCGTGCGGATGGAAGTACCAAGCCCACAGATAAGTGTCATGAGCTAATCGATCTAGCGTTCCCTTGCCCGTGTGGCCTTAGGGATTTTTCGCGTTCCCTTGCCCATGCGGCCTTAGGAATGTCTCCTAAGTCAGCCTTTCTCACATTAAATGTTTGCGATCGAGTAAATAGCTCTATGAACTAATGGATCAGATCGAATTGCAAAATGGAAAGATTTGTACAAGTTAGATCTTTCGTCACCACTTTGTAGAAAACCGTTAGGTATGAATATGTTAAATACCTGTGACTCAATTGGTGAAATAGTATATGTATTTTAACTCACAAGGATCATAAAGAGACAAACCCTATAAAGAGAAGCTCTGAATTGTATTTACTTGTGAATGAGATGAGTACAATAAGAGGGAGGAGACCCCTATATATACAAATACAAGGCAAACCATATCTGTAGATCTCTCCTCGATCTAACGGTGGAGATTGCATCTCCCCAACTACCCGCATTTATTACATATGAATACAATTACCGTATTGCCCACCCTTAGGAGTATTCTAGAAGACTCGAGAAAACCCTAGGTTTGGGGATACAAGTTGAGGGTCGCTTGATCCACGGATGTGTCACGGCTGTTCTTGAGAACCCTCTTGGATCGGCATTCTTTCGGGTTGTGACATAAGACTATTCGCTTGGAAACGAGAAAATTTGAAATCCACGTGAAGAAGGGCGGTGGCGGCCGTCGTGGTGGTGGCGGCGGTGGTGGCGGCCACCGAGGAGGTGGTTACACAGGTGGTGGTATTGTATATCCGGCACATGTGGGTGCTGGCGGAGGGACTGAGGTTTGTCGCGGTCGGACCTCATCCATCATTGCTCGCCTCCGCTGTTTGTTCCTCCCTCTTCCTCTTTGCTTCAATGCTTATTTGAACGTCAGGAAACACAACTCGAGAAAACAGAAAAGAGGAGAATAGCAACCTGAAAAGAGGGAGTTGTTGGACATTCTTTTGTGCTAATATGTTTAAGTTTGTTGCTGTAAAATTTCTTCCTGACAAGATTACGCCCTTTGTTCGCATTTATTTGGTCTACTGTTTATTCTTATGTTTTGGTCGGAAATCGCTTATGTGGATAGTCATCCTATGTGACATAGCAATAATTGATACGGACAATTTTTGATAATATTGTTTAAATTATTATTTTTTTATTTTTTGTTTTTCCTAACCTTAGGTTGGCAAGGTTGCCAACCGACCCCCATTGGCCATAAGAGAGGGATGCTTAGGGCATTGGGTTCTCGCTTAGAACTAGGCAAGAGTCGCGACCCTCACTAGTTGGTTGATGAGGGCTGCAATGCAATGCGAAAACTTATAATCAAGGCCATCAAATGGTCAACTATGAAACCAGTTAAAAAATTGTATACTCATAGGATGCCCTCTATTGGTGATCGTTCGATGGATTACTTTTGTGATGTTTGTCACATGAAGAAGATCAATAGGCCTTGCAAGAAGTACATGCTTTACTAATAATTAAGGGCACAGCATTAGTGGTTTGTTGGGTTAGTTTTGCTTTCTACCTTCTCACCAGGGTTGGAAAGAAGAGAGGTCAACTGGAGTGGAAGCCAAACGAGGGGGCCAAGAATCTATGGTGATTCTAAGAACGATTTTGTCCCCCTTTGTACTACCATATTGACCCTCTCCTATGGCCAATGAGGGTTGACTGGAGACCTCTCGACCTAGGGTTAGGGAAAAAGAAAAGAAAAAGGAAAAAAAGAAAGATAAATAAATAAAAAAATGTTATTAAAAATGTTAAAGTCAGCATCGATTGTGCTATATAAGATTATCAATATCTATGTTAGTAATTTCCAATCAAAATTGACTATATGCAAAATTAGCAAGATTTAAAGGTTTAAGACTAAATTAGATTTAGGAATTTTTGGATATTTTTTTGCTTTACTTTTTTTTTATATACTTTCTCCATAAATCTTGTCGAAAAATTATTGAGAAAATTATAAACCTATTATACAAATGCCAATTCAATTTTAAACAATTTGATAAATTTAATTCTAAACCTTTTAACTATAATCTAAGATGATCCTTCTGATCAAATTCGACCTTATATTACCGAGTAATGATCCAGTCAATGATGGTTATTCTACTTGGCATGGCTAATGTCGATCGAGGCTAATGTAAACTATTTTTGCCTTCTTTTTTTAATTAAGAATTTTTTTCTTTTCTTGTTCTTTTTGAACTATTGCCTTCCATTGCCATTGCCGAGATCTTGCCAGATAGCCAAAATTGGTTGGAAAGACTATGTTAAAAAATCACCAAAAGGTAAGTTTAGAACTAAATTGGCATCCGTAGTATAGGTTTATGATTTTATCTATGTCTACCATCTTAACAATAAATTGCTCATGTTCTCATACATTCCAAAAAAACACAATCGTATATAATATTTCACGTATAGCTGCCTTCAGTGGATTAACTTATTAATACCACGAAACTAATTTTTTTTCAATTTATTTTCAGCACAATCAAACACCATATGGTTCGATTTCTTCGAAATTGAATTTTCTGAAGGGAAATCCTAATGAGAGATTTTGTCGCCACAATCAGTTGTTAATGTCGTTGCTTAATTTGTCTCTGGAGGACAAACCATTGTTTGGCCGCCTTATTGAGTGCTTGGAATGCTGCTGAGAATGGAAAGCTTGTCTGGCAGGATTTGATTACCATCACCCCAACAGATTTCCTATGCGCGTGGATTGTTCTGGGAGAGAATTGGTGGAGTTTTAGGGTTTCTCTGAGAAGCTGGATGAATAAATTCATCTGTAGTGTCAATATTTTATGCTTTTTAATTACCATCGATATTATTTAACTAAACATTACAAAATATAATAATCTATATTTGACAAGGGCAGGGCAGGCCTATCTATGCCCCTTTTTGTCTCAATTTTTCGCATTGTCGCAACCTTTCCAAAAGTGAACCACTTAAGAAAAAAGTAATGGACAATTAAACGAGAATAAAGGTTCCTCTCATAAGACAATCGTTTGTGTTTAGTATGGACTTTCTAAAGCGCTACCAATCACAACTCGATACTCATTTTAACATGCAACTATCTTGTCTTTGGGAATCGTCACTAATCTGTTAGTCTAGATTTTAGACACTTGAGTATACTGTCACACTCGGCTATCCCCACTGAACTCTGCACATACCACATTCTCCCACGCTCCCATGAACTGAACACACACATACTCTCCGCGACTTGCTCGGAAGAGGTGGGGAAGGGCCAGCGGCGGCCGGAGCTTCACTGGGTAACCGTGGTTGAACGGCAGGGCGATGGAGTGGTGGCAGTTCAGCCACGGAATGCATGGCAGTGAGCCTCGATTCGAATCTTCTCAGCGTGACCACCATGATTTTCCCGCCTTCGCTCTGAATTTCTCTCCCCCTTCTCCCTGGTGACCATCTTGCCGAGGACATCTAGTCCTTCAATGATCGTGCCCCGGCGGCGCCAGTGGTCTTCTCTTCGGCCGTGAAAATTGACGATATCAGTGGCCATATCTCCATGTGCCAACGAGAAATTCCCGATCTGTGAAGCTTGAACAAACGTTGCCTCTCTGTCCGTCCTTCGTTTTATTTCTTTTTCACATGCGCACACGCGATGCCATTTCTCTTTTTGCCCGCTCGTGCACGTTTTCCCTTTAGCCTCTGTGATCACCTGCTGCACGCCGATTTAAGCATCTGCCCATGCCCCTTTTTCCCTTTTTTTTTCATAGCTTGCACCCACCCCTCGTCACCCTTCACATACATATTTTAATAATTTTCTTTAGTTTCGATTTTATTATTTTAATATATCTGAGAAAACTAAATTTCGAGAAACTAATGCTAAATGCCTAAGTAATCTGTACGGCGAGAATCAGACATTTAATGACAAATATATATATATATATATATATATATATATATATATAATAAAATTTTCCGAAAGAACAGGTCTTAAATTTCCTGACCACGCTCTGGTGCCTTCATTTTTACGTGTGGTTCATACACGACCAAAGAAGGAAGAAGAGTCACAACCTTTCGCTGCGGGAAACTTCATAAGGATCCGATCAACACACAAAAAACAGGATCCTATCAACACACAAAAACAAGATCCGATCAACACACAAAAAACCTCCGGTGCTTCGATGACCGCGTTCAGATTCGCGCCACTCTCCCTTTTCTTCGCGGTTCTCTTGCTGCTGTCTGGATCTCCCTGGAGCTCGGCTCGCGAGGTCACCGCGTTCACGGACGAAACCGTTCGCCAGCGGCAGCAGCAGCAACAGCGACAATCGAGCGACGACGTCTGGTCGTCCTTCCGAGCGAGAGAGATCGGCGCCCATGTGGTGAAAAGGCTGAGTGTCGGTGGGGGCGGGGGTGGGGGCGGTCGTTCCAGTGGCAGTGGCGGTGGCGGTGGCGGTGGCGGTGGTCGCGCGGGTGGGAGCTGGGGTGTTGGTGGCGGCGGCAGTGACGGTGGCGGCAGCCGCGGCGCCACTCCCATCCGGCGGCCGCCGGGGAGTGTAGTGCGGCCCATTCCCACGGGGACTCATGGGTCGTCAGCAGTCAGGTCTCGCCGGTCGACGACGCTCGGCTCCGCCGTGAGTTTTTCTCTGACCCTCGGTCTTCTGCTTGCTTCTTCCGCCCTTGTTTGGACGTAGCCACCGGAAAATCTGGAGTTCGGCCGGCTGTCGTTGTTGTGCTTTTCCTACTCTTCGTGATTCGATCTGGTGTCGGCCTGCGCTTTTTGCTGGCAGCAGCCGAGTCACATGGTAGCTAGCGGTTCGCCCATAAATGTCCTCCAGAAAATGAAAATTTCCTCGATAAAAATATAAATGATTCTTAGAAAGTTTATCCTATTTTTGTATCTGCTGAAATTTAATGTTTGCATTTACAACAGTCGGAGCTTCCCCCACATCGAGATTGACCTAGTGATTAGGGCTTTCCTGTGTACTCGACGTGGAAAAATTGACCGTCGTAAATCTGATCCCCACCCTGAATTTCTTAGATTTAACTGAGGGGCTCTGATTTTCAATGTCTACTAAGATATCAAGTCTCAAGCTTCTCTCGTTTTGTCGAGTTTTCTCTCGTTTTGTCGAGTTTTCCTCTCTATCACTGGATAGAGTTCTTCTCCTTCGATAACCATGTTTCCTTCATCACCTAATTTATTCATCTTAACCACACTCTCCGCAGCTTACCCACCTTTCATATCCTAACCTATCCTTCCACTTCACTTCTCCTTACTGTGTCTTCGATCTTTCCGCATCTGGGTTTTTCTTCTTTTGCATGTCCATATTTCCTCTGTATCCGACCTTCCTTCCGACGCAATTCACCGATTCTCTCGCAATGGCTTGACGATCTTGGTTTTTTCTTCCTGGGTTCCATGAATTTCAGCACTCTATCTGCATGTTCACTTTTTCTTTGTTGCTGTCCTCATCTTCTCGGAAGACACTCCCTATATCCTCATGGCTACTGACGATGATATAGATACACCTCGAATTGCAGCACTCTGCCACAAATTGGGACGCTTGTGCTCAGAAAAAGAAATTGATGAATGGCATGTCCAACCCCCACCTGCAGCAGTCGAGGAATGCAAATTGATGTTAATCGGTAAGATACCTTCAAATCCCTCTTTAACTTCCAAGCTTTCAAATCGGTATTGACAAGAACATGGAAGTCCGAGAAGGTTGATATTATACAGCGAGAAGAAGGTATTTATCTAGCAAAATTCAGATCTCAAGCTGAAAAACAACGAATCCTAGAAACTGGACCTTGGCAATTTTCGGGACATCTAATTAACTTCAAACCTTGGGTAGCCAACACACCACTGCACTGTTATGATTTCTCCACCTGTGCGTTCTGGGTTAAGGTCATTGGGCTGCCTCTTGAATGCTGTACAGATGATTTGATTCGTAAGGCGGTAAGTACAGTTGGTTCTGTGTTGCAAATTAAATCAGATTTTGTACCTGGTTCAACTTTGAGAGCTGGTCGAGCACGTGTTGAGCTGCGATTATCTGAACCATTGAAGGTTGGTCGTCTCATTAAATATAATAACCAAACTCTTTGGCTGGATTTCAAGTACGAAAGATTACCTCACTACTGTTACTCTTGTGGCCGATTAGGCCATTTCACTGATGCTTGTCCGTCTATACCTTTTGAAGAAGCTATGATTACAGACTCCGACAAAACACTTTATGGTCCATGGTTAAAAGCTGAAGCTCAGCAATATAGCCCGTATTGGAAAGTTTATTATGGAAATTCATCTGGGAAAGTTTATTATGAAAATCATAAGTTGGAACTGTCGGGGTTGGGCAATCCTCGACAGTTCAAGCCTTAAAAGCCCTCACGGCAAAAGAAAAGCCCGATATGTTGTTTTTGATGGAAACGAAGAACAGTGATGAAGTTTTATTTCGCTTGAAACGTACCTTACGGTTTTTGCATCTTCGAGTGTTTAGCCCCGTTGGCTTGGCGGGGGCTTAGCTCTTTTTTGGGTGACCACTTCCGGTTATCTCGATTTTACTTCTACTCAAGACTTTTTGATTTCATCTGCAAAGACAGTTCGGCAGGGAGGTCAATGCGAATTACTTGTCTTCATGCTCCTGCAGTTTTTAACGATCGTCAGTATATTTGGCAGTCTTTAAGACAATTCAGTAGATCTAATGCATTACCTTGGGTGTGCCTTGGTGATTTCAATGACATTCTTCATCGCTGGGAGAAAAGGGGAGTTCGACCTGCAGACTCTTACCGCATGACTTCCTTTCAAGATTTTCTAAATGACTGCAGCTTCCTGGATCTTCCCTCTCATGGCTGCGCCTTTACATGGTCTAACAATCGAGAGGGGGATGCTTTAGTACAGGAACGCCTTGATAGAGCTGTGTGTAATGCTGACTGGCGCGTTTTGTTCCCAAATGCTCAGGTGCTTGCACTCCCTGTAGTCGGTTCAGACCATAGTCCACTTGTTTTAAATACTCAACCTAGAATGGTTCAAAGACAAAGACATTTTACCTTTGAGGTCTTCTGGAATCAGGATCCGGATTGTCGTGGGGTCATTCAAAATTCTTGGCATTCTATTTCAAGACAGGACTCCCCGCTCTCAGTCAAACTCCGTGCAGTTGCTCTTGACTTGTCCGTTTGGAGTCGCAAGAGGTTTTCTCATAACAGGCAGCAGGCAACAAAGTTGGAACACCAGTTAGAAGTGCTAACTAATCAGTATCCTACAGCCCTAACTCGAGAACAGCAACATCATTTAAAAACAGAACTTTATAAAGCATGGCAGCGGGAAGAACAATATTGGGCAATGCGCTCTCGGATCAATTGGTTACGGTGGGGTGACCGTAATACGCGCTTCTTTCATGCCACTACTCTTCAGAGAAGACAACGAAATCATATTTCGTCTTACGAGATAATCATCAACGGTGGATTCGGAACCCCGACCGATTACAAAAAAATGACCACTGAGTATTTTTCACTTCTATACACAACATCTGGTCCTAGAAGTTATGAACAAGTTCTTCAACAATGTCAACCAATGGTTACCACAGAAATGAATAGCATGCTTCTAGCAAAGGTAACAATGGAAGAGGTTAAACAGGCCACGTTTCAATTAGGTGCATCGAAAGCCCCCGGCCCCGATGGTTTGACTGGTATGTTCTATCAATCCCATTGGGAGGTAATCAAGGAAGATATCTATCGAGCGGCAATTATTTTTAGTTCGGATCCTTACCGGTGGCCTTAAATCGAACTGCAATAACATTGATCCCTAAAACCCCTAACCCAGAGTGCTTAGATCAATATAGACCTATTAGCTTGTGCAACTATGTTTACAAAATCTTCTCTAAAGTACTTGCTAACAGGTTAAAACCTTTACTGCCTGCTATAATTTCCGAGGAACAGAGTGCGTTTGTTGCTGGAAGACAGATACAAGATAATGTTCTTATGGTTCAGGAAGTGATTCACCAGCTTAAAACTAGGAAAAGAAAGCGTCATTTTCAAGCTGTGCTCAAAGTTGACATGCAGAAGGCCTATGACCGCATTGAGTGGGATTTTCTTCATGATTATCTACTTAGTCTAGGCTTTGCGTCTCATTGGGTACAGCTCATCATGCAGTGCATTTCAACTACAACCCTGTGTGTTAAAATGAATGGGGATTATCTTCAGAGCTTTCATCCTTCTAGGGGGCTTCGGCAAGGTGATCCTTTATCCCCCTATTTGTTCAGTCTCATTGCAAACCTCCTATCCCTTCTCATTCGGAATGCTATTGATTCGGGATTGCTTAAAGGTATCAAATTAAATCAGTGGTGTCCCACTTTATCTCACTTGTTCTTCGCTGATGATGCTGTATTTTTCCTTGATGGCACCATGATGGAATGCCGAATCTATCTAACATCTTAAATCAGTATTGTTTGGCTACTGGACAAGCTATAAACCGCAACAAATCTGGAATTTTCTTTAGTCCATCCTGTCCTATGACACTTCAAGAGAATTTGGCCAGAGAGTTAAGAGTTCCTATTTTACAGCGATGCGGAAAATACTTAGGGATACCTACGATTGGGGCAGATCTAAAAGGGATATGTTTTCTTGGATTTTGGCTAAAGTTCAATTGAAATTAGAGGGTGGAAGGAGAAGCTTATATCTAAGGGAGGGAAGGAAATTTTGCTAAAAGCAAAAATTCAATCTATTCCACAATATGCCATGTCTGTTTTTAAGATTCCTCGGTCTTTATGTAAAACTATAGAACAGCGTATGGCTAAGTTTTGGTGGAATAATGACACAAGCAAAGCAGGAATTCATTGGCAATGTTGGGACAAACTACAAGACCGAAAGGAGGAAGGGGGCTTGGGCTTCGGAAGTTAATCGGTTTCAATGAAGCCATGCTTGGTAAGCAAGCGTGGCGTATTATTCATCAACCCTCCTCATTATGGGCTAAGTTCTTTAAAGGATTATATTTTCATTCATCCACCTTTTTAAAGCTGTCAAGGGTTCCCGCCCATCATGGGGCTGGCGAGCCTCTTGAGTGGACGTGCAGCTATCTTACCACACATCCGTTGGTCAGTCGGGGATGGCACATGCATCAATATCAGAGAAGATAGTTGGCTATCCATGGGTATTCTAGGTGGACCAAAGGCCCAAGCAGAACCCCTCCTAGTAGCTGATCTTATTGATCAAGCTACTGGTTCATGGAAAACAGATTTAATGCGCAGATTCTTTGACTTGCCAATAATTCAAGAAATCACAGCCATACAAATTCGACCAACTGTTACGAAGGATGCACTAATATGGACAGCTACAAAACAGGGTAAGTATACTGTAAAGTCAGCATACCATGCAATCACTCAGACTAACACCAGTGGATTAACAGATGGTGCTTCTACTTCCTATAGAACTCCTACTTGGTTTTGGCGAACTCGTGGAAGATGCCGCGAGCCCCAAAATCCGTGTGTTCCTCCGGGCCATTTGTCATGACTCCATAGCAACGCGTCACAATTTGCATCGAAGGCACATCATTGACAGTCCGTGCTGCCAAATCTATCAAAGACAAATTCCAGAAACCTCAGAACATTTATTTTTATTATGCGAGTGGACTAAACAGGTATGGTCGAACTCTCGATTGACATATCAATTGACCCTACCAATATTCGTGAGACTCGGACTCATGGATTGTATCCTGAATCAGCAATGGGAACCGCTTACCTCGTCTTGCATTGATCGCCAATGTATTGTGGCAGATCTGGAAGGCTCGGAACGGCTTCCTCTTCCGCGGCAAATTTCCTAATCCGTCCATTGTTGCAAAAGCTGCTTTAACGAACACCCAAGCGGATCGTCTGTCTTCGCCTTCCACTGCACATCAAAAGCCCTCAGTCAGTCAAGCGAGTCATCTATGGCGTCCCCCAGATCCGGGCACACTGAAGATTAACATTGACGGATCTCATCACCAAGGCAATACCCAAGGCAGTATCGCAAGTATTTGCAGAGATCACGAAGGTAGACTTACCGACTTTTTTGCAGCAAGGGTTGAAGCTTCCTCAGCTTTGCAGGTGGAGATCCAGGCCCTATCATCAACGCTTCGACATCTACTTGATCAGGGCCTCCAATACGCATCACTTGTTCTTGAATCAGATAACCTCTCCCTAGTAGAAGTTCTGAATCGACGAGCACAACCGCCATGGCCGGATCGTGCACTCTTCTCAGAGGCGGTCTTTCTGTTTTCACTTTTCCCCAATATTTCGCTCGGTTTTTGCCCTAGGGAGGCTAACATGGTTGCTGATTGGGCCTGTAAGGCCCATAGTAGAAACCCTAAGCTTCGCATATCCTCTTTTCATCCGCCTATTCCTCTACTTAACTTGTTATGTGCGGATGCTCTTGCAGCTGGATGTATGAATTACTATTATTAATACAAGTTGCCTTTTCACTGTCAAAAAAAAAAAAAAAAAAAAAACTGAGGGGCTCTGATAGTGGGTCGCCGTTCTGATTCCCCTTTAGATAGCTCGCTAATTGAGGCAGTGCTCTTAAATCATCAGAAAGAAAAAGTAGATGAAGCCATGCGTCTCCACGTATTGTATGCCGTTGTCAGGAAAAAAATAAAATAAAAAAAAGAACATGAGATTTGCATGAGCTTAGTTTAGGGTTATTCGAGGAATAAATTACTGCATTCATATATGTAATAAATTAGCGCGCTTTTCTTCTCTTTAACTGTTTATATTATATGACGATTAGTAATAATTGTTCTCTTTAGGGATGTAGATACACAGTCAAAGCATTGTGTGATTAACTCTTAAAGAGGCTGGCTCTCGAAGAGACAAATTGAATATAAATCAATGAAAAGATGAACTTGAAGGCTCTTCTGAATCCCCAAATGTGTTCGTTTAGTATCTAACCTATCTTCGAAATGATCATCGATTAGCTGGGTAGACACTTGACGCTTCAGAACCAAAACTTAAGCACGCCCACCAAGTTCTTCTTCAAAGCCCCCACATGCGGATCATCAAGAATCACTCCATGTTATTTTGAAAAATATTATGGGGCAGCCCGTATTCTGATAGAACAAGCTCATCCAAACCGTTAATCGAATTGGCCTCACAATAGAACCCTTATGATTAAACTGTCCTGAGGATCTTGATCAAAATTGCCCTTGTCTTTTGCTGCCACCGCAATGTCGTTCTCTCAAGACCTTGGGTCGAGACAGTGCCATTAAGTTACCCAACAATGCTTATAAATGAGACAAGGAGGAGGGAGAAGGAGGATCATCACCAATGCTTATGAATGAGACAAGGAGGAGGGAGGAGAAGGAGGATCATCACCGGGCAGCGGCGGCGGCAGCGACATTTCATGTCCCTTCCACATGAGACAAGTAATGCAACAACAATGTCGATCCTATGGTTGAACCAGTCCCCATAACTAAGCCTAGGCCTTTTTCTTGTGAAACCAAACTTCTTAATTAAAATGTCACATCATGTAATTATCAACATGATATATCAATTGATTTTACTAATATAGGTGGAATCGGATATCTCAAGTATCGGATATTCGTAAGAATTATATTGGCAAATCGTAAAAAATTTAAAATTTCATCGATAAATTTAAAAAGTTTAGAATTGAATTGACTATGATAGACTTAATTTTTTTTTTTAATTTTCTCAAATTTTGAAATGTCTTTTTTTTTTTTTTATCTATGGGCTTGGAAGAGAGAAAAAGAGAGGGAGGGGGGTGTGGAATTTAAAATCGCGAGAAACTTGGCAGGGATGCCTTGGAAATCGATGAGTTTTGGAGAAGACAAATAGGGATATCGATTTTTGGCATGAGGTGACTCTTAGAGGACAGATATTGATTAAATTAAAACTGTGAGAATCTTGGCAGGAATGTCTTGGAAATTGATGAGTTACCTGAAGGAAAATGGGTATATCAATTTTTGGCAAGAAAGGACTAGATTCGATATCTTTCAATTAGATAAAAAAAAAGACATATCTAAAATGTTTCAAATTACTATTAAGTTTTTGTAATGTAAATGATAGTAGACACGTGAATAACTAATGAAAATATATCATATTTTGCCTAGTGATAAAATTGGGATTGTAGATTTTAGGTGTTAATTTTTCTTAGTTTTGAATCTCATATTTACCCCCCCCAAAAAAGGCTAAGGAAAATAGAATTATTTAAGAATTGAAGCACATAATAGAACATGCTATGTGTTTAATATGTATATAAATCACCTAGATTGAGTGGGTGTTTTTGATAATTTTGTGAAAGATGGAAATTTCAGTGAAAATCACGTATCATATATGTACCGTGCATAGTGTCACGCCCCAAGCCTCGAGCGCGTGCCCATCCCTCTCTGGTTGATAATAATTTGCGACTTCCCAGGACGAGTCGTCGACCCTTTCCATTTTATTGCACATGCGGAAGCGAAAAGAAATCCCCTGATAGTAATCATCTCGGGATAAAAGGCAGGACAATAGATTCACAAACAAACATGCTTTTATATATACACCGAGTCATGTACACGTGTCTATGGCCAAAAGACTACAAAAGACTGGCCTTCAAAAAAAAAAAGCGGTCCTAACTGACCTACGCTTCCGATCACCTCCTCTCAGCTCCAGGTCCTCCACTCGACGACCCTGAAAATGTTGTCCCACAATGGGGTGAGATATCACCTCAGCGAGTCTAAGCTCTAAACCCCAATTAGGAGGGAAATACGCCAAGAAGTGTCCTAATCACACAATCACACAATCAAGGAGACTTACCTTGTCTTAGATCCACCCTGCAGGTCAGTACAATTTATCTCACAGACAACATGAGAGCATGAGCAACAAATAAGCTCCAATAACTGAAACGCCACATTCAATTAATCATGCGTTCCTAGTTTTGATCTCGGCATATAGCATGGCCTACTCTCAGTTCGGCGGTCTTCTGGCATTGCCAGGCTTCGTCTCACCCCATTGAGCATGACAACGTCTCTTTATCAGACGGCTTTCCTGAAGGAGCATAGGGTCCAGAATCAACTGCGACCGGCTTCCCGTTGTCCAGGGGGTATCCCAAATAAGGATAACGTCCAGCTCAACAGCCCGGGACGATTTCTCTTGACCATCACACGATCGCTCAAATATGGCCTAGGGCACCGTGCATTGCACTCAAATGCTTTAATTAAAATGGTGAACCTGGCCTTTTTCTTCGTATTAGAAATTCACATGAAATTACTCGTGTGTGGGTACACGGTCAACTTGATCCAGAAAAATTGATATTCATCCTTTTTGAAATCCCACTATTTCATATAGTACTAAAAACCATTTTCGGTGTCAAAACCCGACACCTGAGATTTTCTGAATAAATATTGGAAATTCACAATTTTTGGAATTAAATAGCAAAAATCAAATCAACACTCAATTTGCATAATTTAACACTCAATTGCAGAAATTAACCACACCATTGCAATCAGCACGAAATTCCGGTCACCGGCTATCCCGGCCTAATTTTCGAAAAAATAATTAATAATTAAATAATTACTGAAATTAATTAAATAAATCAATTTAAACTCTAAAAAATACTACCGTAGGCTAGAATCATTAAATTAATAACCAATACGGACTCGAAAAAATTCCCGAACCCTTCTAGATAAATAGTACAATTTATTTAGGCCTTAACTAAACCATGCTAATCACCTAACATGCTCAATTAAATAATTCAATTTCTAATTTAATCTAACTAACCACCTAATTCCTAATAAAATAAATCTAACACTCCTTAAACGTTATTAGCCTACTAAGCAGAGTTTAGAGTATAAACTCACCAGTTAATTGCGGAAACCGGTTCACCGCGATACGGCGGCGAAATTTTATTTTTCGGCGGTGTCGGCAAACTCTCAGACCGGGCCTAGGACTGGCCCAACACAACTCAGCAAGGCTGAGTTTAGGTCTTGGGCTTCTGCAGGCTGCTGGTCACGGGCTTGGGCCTTCTTCTTGGGCCCAAAATGGGCTGCTAAAACCAATTGAACTTGTTGGAATTGGGCCTTGCTGAACTGGGCTGAAGACCCAATTAATTGGACTGTTCTGTTGGGCTGCTGATGGACTTCAAATGGGCTGGCGTTGCGTGAAGATGGGCTGCAGAAAGATGGCAACTTGCTGGGCCGTTGATGTGGGCTGAGCTTCGGTGATGTTGGGCCTGACTCGGTGAAGATCAACGGTGAAGGAGCAGCTGCTTCATGACGCTTCGGTTCGGTGGAAGATTGCTCAGTCTTCTTTGGCGAGGAACTTTGGACACGGCAGCTGAAAGAAATCGCCGGTGGAGGACGTGCGGACGTGAACTGAACGAAGAAGTAACAACGCGAGAGAGATTGGGTGGAGAGCTGCGGTGAAATCGAAATGGATGAGTGGGGGTTTTACGGTCAACAAACCGATGGAGGAGGAAGCACCGTTAACCGGAACTTGGGGTTTCGGTGAGCTGCAGGGGCGTGCGGACGTGGATGGAGCAGCTTCGGTGGATTGTTGAAGTTGACCGAACAAAGATGGCACACGGACAAGTGGTGGTTGCGGGGAAAGATCGCTGAAGCAGCTTCGTGGCTTTGGTTGCTGCACTCGTGGTCAAACTATGGGGAACAAAACTTCTTTTGGTTGACCAAATGAAGACGTGGCCTGCAGAGGAGAGTTCAGGGGTATGGGCGTGCGGCAAGGAGATTTTGGTGGAGCGAAAGGCAGATGGAGAGAGAGATCGTGGGCGGTCTTCAAGGCACAAATTGAGAGGAAAACAACAGCTCGTCCAAGGAAAATGAAAACAAGACCGAAGGAGGACAAATGAAAGCTGAAGCCGCAGAGGAGAAGTCGTCCACGTTGGAAGGCACGGGTAGATAAGGATAGAGCCCAAAAGTCCACATGCTTAGCCCTTCCATTTAATGCTTTTGTCTCCTAATACTTTCCCCTATATAATTTCCACCAATTAATCCAAAGTTGGAAGTCCAAATTTTCTGCCTTTTCTCCAATTCCGAATTTCACCAATTAAATTCAATTTCCTTATTCAATTTCCCAAATTGATATCCGATTTCAATGAAGAAAAATCTCAAACAACTTTCCATAAATCCCGACACTCATAGGCTTAGCTTGGAAGTCCTAATTTCCATCGATTTAGCCCATCTGAATTTTCATTACTTTTCCGCAACGTCCGAACTGATTTTCCGTAAAATCTCGAAATCTCTGAAACTTTCTCGGAGAGTGAGTCGACATTCCTAAAATAGCTTGTGATACCTCGGAACTTTCAATTTCTGAAATCGGGTTCAAATTCGCGGTTATTTTCAATCCGGCGTGCTTTTAGCGTGACCTAGTCTACTGAGTAACTTTTAGGAATTTTTGGTACAATTGACTGTGATCGATTTATCTCAATTCACAAAGTACATCTTCGACACATTAGCGACTCTCAATTGTCGTGAAAATCTCGAGGTTTCAATTATGAACACCGGGTACCAAAACGACAGAAAATCAATTTAGTGCCGATCGATGAGAATTTTCAATCTGTTGGAATCACCCACAATTTGATCACATATCTCGGTCGAATCAACCTATCTCGATTTCTAATCGATCTCGACGGTGCTGTAATGACCCTTGCAGATCAACACGGTCGAGCAGTCGATTCTTGGTCGAATTCTCAAGTCAAATTGCATTCGGATTCCCTAATTGCTTCCCCAGATAGTCCAGTTATCTCGTGAGTGATCAGCTCAGAGAATAGCACTATTAGCGTTTCGATGAAAGGCCCGATTTATTTAATCGAAAACAATTTATGAAAATTCAGGCTGTCACACATAGAAGTACTAGGTATTTTAAAATTGGAGGTTCAAAGTATGATTTCTCGCAACACGTGCTTTCAATCTACAAAGAAGTATGCCAATAAATTTGGTCGGTTTTGAATTGATGACAACATCTTCTTGTGAAAATGCCATATCAATTGGAGCACTAGTGTACTACCACAACATACCTGAAGAAGCTCCTGCACAAATAAGAGGTATTATGTCAACATATCACATTAGATTCGACCAACCGCGAGCCGAGCATTAGGTCATACCCTGCAAGAATTTTCTTTGGGAAATAATGTGATATCCAGATTTCGCTGAACCTCAAATATGTAACGGTCCATGACGGGTCGACGAATTTTTCGTCAGACTACGTCATTGGCACCACTTGTGGATGCCGTTTCATCATTTCTGTCACCAGACCGAGCCGTTACATCTCCTAATGAGCTTACGACGTACGATGATAGTCATGCCTTTATTACGTTGTGACAGTCCGATCACTGTATAACTTATCGTCTCATCCAATATTTCCTTACGCAACACCACCAATGAGACCCACGTCCACTAGCATTTGTACCCTGCTAACCAAATCCTTCATGCAAGACATCTTCGACCCTATGCGTACGAGAAGATTGACGACGAAAAATGTCAAAGATTACCCCATTTCCCTCACGTCGACTCTCGACCGTCCCCAGCCAAAGACCGCCGACTATCACAGCTCCATGCACGCTTTCTTCTTCATTGAATGGCCATGCAGTCACGTCCATTTGATGGTAAATTAAAGAGGAGCGATTGACCAAGAAGTGGCCGCGCCACAGCCACGTCTTCCTTCCCTTCGGCGGGTCAACAAGATGAGCACCTTGACCAAGCATGAGGGACACGTCCGTGCATGAGGAGGAGCAAGTGGCGGCCAGGATTCTCAGTGGATGGCCACGTCTTCTTCCCCTTCCTCAGCCAGCCGAACGCCCGTGTGCTGCCATGTTGACCAAGACGTGTCAACTCCAGCGTTCAAACGAAGACTCGGCCATGCACAAGTCCACGTTCTTGCATGAGACATGCGGTGTCTCATGCAAGCGCTGGAGGTGCGCTGTTTTCTCTCTGGCTGCCACGAGCTGGAAGAGAGAGAGGTTGACTTAATCAGTCGACAATCGGAACCCTCGATGCAGAAGCTGAAGCGGAGGACCGTTCCTTCTTCGCCTTCTTCTTCACGCTCGGCCTTGCTTCATTTTACAACAGCAAAACCTTCAGCAAACCGTACCCAACTTTTTGCGCCGCTCCGCCCTTGCCTTGTCACCAACCACCTCTCTGTCCCGTAGCTCGCCACCAGCCGCACCTCCGTCTGCCGTTGCACCGTCCAGCTTGCCTCAGCTGTGCTTGTAGCTGCAGCTCACGGTTCACTTGCCATCGACATTGCCGGACCTGAGGCAAGTCGATATCTACTAACCTATGTTGCTTGATGAAATCGTCCCATAAACTAATGTTGTTTTGAATACTTGCGCCGAAGTGCGAACTCGGAAGTTGCCGAATTGATTTTGAGCTACGTGATATTATATTGCATATCTATTGCATATCTATTATGGTTGAGTGTGAATTAGGCGCTTATGCATGTACTGATTTTGGTGTTTTCGAAGCTCTAAGATTTCACATGTGAACTACTTTGAAAATCTTAAGGTCAGGATAGAGTTTGATGACTCGCCGATACGTCGATTTCAATATTTCAAGAAAGGATTACGGTTTTGATGAAAATTATCACATACATATCTCCAATTTTGAAATGTTGAAAACATTTTAAATCCACGCCTATGAATTTTGGACTATGATCGGGGGTGGAACGACAAAGATTTATTTCGAATTATTCTGGCATTGGAACTTGGAATCTTATGAGAGGTTTATTGTTACTGATTTGGTATATCTCTAAAGTTTTCATTGGATTTTGACTTATACTATGATTTGGGATTTTGAAATCAAGGCAGCTTTCCGCATTGTCGATACGAAAATGTTTTGGCATTAAATTGATTAGACTACTACACCATGGTTGAAATGTTATTGATGCTGTCGGACCCTTGAGATGGGATGCCCGGGTGTCGAGTTGCCTGGAGGATCATGGTGGTGATGCCTTTGGAAGTCTAGGGATTGGTGAGCCCCAGAGGTTCCCTAGAAGGCGGAATGCCCGGGAGTGTGACGTGACACGTATTAGATGCTTGGGGCATCATTGATGTGTGAGCTTCGGAGGTTCCTCATGACCCCAAGTGGGGGTGCGAGATGCTTGGAGGTGTGACGTAACACGCTCCGGATGCCCTGGTGACTGAAATGTGGAACCGGAGGTCCTCGTGATGCCCGGGTAGGGTGCGAGAGCCTTGAGGGACGCAAACACTTGTCCTCGGAAGATGGTGGTAGTGATTTGAGATAAAATGAGTTTCTAAATTCTCATTGGTTTTGGATATGTCGTTTTGTTATGATATTTTTTTGATTTGATGTCTACTCCTTGCTCCAGTTATGTGATTTGTTTTGGATTGAGTGGAATTGGGTAGCGATAAACATACGTAATATAGTTTAGTAGACTTTTGACTGTTGAGTAGTTGTACTCACCCCTCGTGGGGCTAATATATTTCAGAGACAGAGATGCCGCTGCAGCCCACGTCCTCTTGTATGTTTTGGGGATACAGGACCACTGCCGCTGTTGGGGGATGATGACGACGACTCTAGCGGAGTGGAGTAGTGGAGGGCTCAGGAGGATTGTAGCAAATTTTTGGAAGCTAGGTCATGACGCCAAGACGACAATGTGGATAGACAGCTTGATAGTCGGTCCCATTTTGGTTTAACCAAATATAGGGATTTTTGGCCTATGAGTACCGACTAATGTTGTCCAAAACTATAAATAAATAAAGTGCCTGGTTGGTATATAGTGTGCATCATTCTCAGTTTGATTGGAGTATGTGTTCGCTTCCGCAATGATATAGCGTAGGGATTGGGATATTGGGCGTGGCGGACCATAAGGATTGAAGACTGTCGTGGCCCGGGGACGCCACAAATAAACACTAGTAATATTTTTGTTCATTAACCCTTCATCGACAAAACCCTTCATTAGACGATGTTAGTTTTATTTACACATCACATTAATTTTATTAGCTAGTGACATTTCAAAAGCAATAACAAGTGGGAATTTCTATGGGGAAATTGTTCGGTCAGTCCTACTAGACTGTCATGGTGATATTAATTTATTTTCTAAAATTTTCAATTTTGTCAATTTAGTCATAAACTTTTGTGCAAGTCCAATGTTGTCCTTCCAACCAATTGTTGGAAATCACTGATGTGGTGGTCTAATGTTGTCATTTTAACTTATTTTCTTCAAAAATCGTTGACATGGCTGAAATGACTGGACCATTGCATAAGCAATTTTCGACAAAAATTATTGGAAGAATAACATTGACATAATTGCAAAGTTTAGGATTAAATTGGTACTTGCACAATAACTTTTGGGTTGATAGGATAATTTTCTCAGGATTTTTATTTCATAGCGTGTATCGCGTAGCCAATCTTGAATGAACGATTGTTATGACAGAGCTATGTGCTTTTCCCATCTTGGTCACTGTCACCATGCTGCTATGAGCCTACACGACCCAACGTTTTCTTCTTCTTCTTGGAGGATCTCCTACTTTTTAAGCCATTTTGGCCCCTGTCCTGTGGCCATGATGCTATAACAAGCCTATCTACTTCCTTCCCGACATGGTCTATTGCGTGCCAAATTGAATCCAGACCATAGTAAACGATACCATAATCGAATCTCGTATATCTGTTGGGAGTCTTGTATATCTTTTGTGTTTGTGTAGTACTCTCTCTAGAGAAAGGACTTTACTTTTTTTCCCATGCACTTATTGAGTTCCAATTGATTTAGTCCATTACACATGCTTGCATGAATTAGTTCTGAACAAAACCTTATTTTTACTGCATGGTTTAAAAAATGCCAAGGTTATCCTATTTTTATTTGCTTAAATTCATAGTAGTAGAAAGGTGAAAACTGTGGACGTCCTTTCATATATCATTGTCAAAAAAAAAAAGAAGAAAAATTTGGATAATCTGGATTTAGGGTTAACTTATGATCAACTTTTGCCTCATCACATCCAATAAATGAATATCGAATGAATTAGTACTTTTTCCCTCCATGATTTAAATCCACCTGGTATCCAATGATAGTCATTCCTTTTAAGGGATTAAAATATGTGCAGGCGCTTTGCATGCACGCGAGAAATTGATATTTGGAAGATTAAACAGAATCACATGTTAGCATTTAAACCATTTAATAATGAAAAGGGTCACACACGAAATTACATATTATAAAGACATTGTGTAAACGTTAAAGAAAAGGGAAAATATCCTGAGATTGGAAATATTTTTGGGGAAGTTGTTGTAGTATGAAAGCTAATCCAATTACGGAGATAGAGAAATTGAATAAGCCAATTAAAAGATAGAATTTGTTTAGGTTCTTTTTGGGTGATGGCCCATTGACCAATCATCAAGTGCCAAGTGTTATCAATTCCATCGGCTTTAAATTTCTTGACCTCTGGTGACTTCTGGTGCCTTCATTTTTACGTGTAGTCCATACACGACCGAAAGAAGGAAGAAGAATCACAACCTTTCACTGCGGGAATCCGATCAACACACAAAGAAAACTCCGTCGGCTTCGATGGCCGCGTTCAAATTCGCGCCGCTCGCCCTTTCCTTCGCGGTTCTCTTGCTGCTGTCTGGATCTCCCGGAGCTCAGCTCTCGAGGTCACCGCGTCCGCGGATGAAACCGTTCGCCAGCGGCAGCAGCAGCAACAGCGACAATCGAGCGACGACGTCTGGTCCTCCTTCTGAGCGAGAGAGATTGGCGCCCATGTGGTGAAAAGGCTGAGTGTCGGTGGGGGCAGGGGAGGGGGCGGTCGTTCCAGTGGCGGTGGCGGTGGCGGTGGGGGCGGTAGTTCAGGTGGCGGTGGCGGTGGGCGTGGGGGTGGCGGCAGCCGCGGCGCCACTTCCATCCGGGGGTCGCCAGGGAGCGTAGTGGGGCCTATTCCCACCGGGACTGATGGATCGTCAGCCGTCAGGTCTCGCCAGTCGACGACGCTCGGCTTCGCCGTGAGTTCCTCTCTGACCCTTGGTCTACTGCTTGCTTCTTCCGCCCTTGTTTGAATGTAGCCACCGGAAAATCTGGAGTTCGGCCGGCTGTCGTTGGCCTCATCTTACTTTTCGTGATTTGATTTGGGGTTAGCCTGTGATTTGGGCTGTCGTTGGCCTCATCAAGACACTGCACTCTTCCTCTCCAGATCATAGTTCTCATCCAACTTCGTCTTCGCAGCTCGTAAACTTTTGCAGTTCTCATGGCAGTCATCATCAAGTCCGTGCTCCTTCTCTCCCTTCTCAAGGTGGCCTTTTGAGAAGGTGCCTCCTGTACGCCATCCCACTGAACTCTGCACATACCAGAAAAATAAAATTTGCTCGATAAATATAATATAAATGTTTCTTACTGTGAAAGTTCATCCTATTTTAGTATCTGCTGAAATTTAATGTTTGCCTTTACAACGGTTCGAAAGAGGAAGCTACACCCACATCGAGATTGACCTAGCTGCAAGGGCTTTTTCCGTATCTCCGACTTAGAAAATTCGACGGTTGTGGATCTGATTCCTACCCTGATTTACTCAGATTTTAAGTAAGGGGCTCTGACAATTCCCCTTCAGATAGCTGGCTAACTGCGGCCGTGCTATTAAATTATCAAAAAGAAAAAGGAGATGAAGCCACGCAACTCCACATATTGCATATCCTTGTCAGGAAAAAAAATGAAAAAGAAAAAGAACACAAGATTTGGATAATCTCAGTTTAGTGTTATTTGAAGAATTACTTACCGCAATCATATATCAAATGAATTAGCACGCTTTCCTTCTCTTAACGGTTTAAACTTTATGATGATTGGTGATATTTATTCTCTTGAGGGATGTAGATATATAGTTAAAGAATTGTGTGATTGTCTCTCAAAGAGACAAATTGAATATAAATCAATGAAAAGATGAACTTTGAGTTTGAGGCTCTCCTGAATCACATAACATAAACATAAATTGTAAAGCTTCTCAATATGAGCATGTAGTCATGTACAATTGTAAACAATAAAAAGTTTAAGCACATAACAAAAAACATAAGTTATAAAACTCTGTTTACCATTCATCCATAAAAATTTAGAAGAAGAGGAAAGACCGACGAAGAGTTCAAAGGAAGGATAAAAGACAAAAGAGTACTGAGATTAGAATTTTGCGAAAAAGAAGTTAGGATTTTGGCTTTTTAGTTTATAAAAATCATTTCAAAAATGACTCCATAATAGGACTGTGCAGTTTGGATCCTTGGTGAGTATTCAATCGGAACGTTCAACCGGTTCCAAAAATTTCGAACTTATCCTTGGGCTAGTTCCAATGGGAATCGATTCAAAAGTTTGTTTTTCGGGTGGTCTTATCTTTGGGCTAGTTCCAATGGGATCAGTTCTAGAGTTTGTTTTTCGGGCGGTCTGGTTCAGTTTCCAAGTGGAACTAGTTTGGTTAAACACCTCTATTCAATAAGTAAACAGGGAGATAAAAGTTGAAAAAAAAAAAAAAAAAAGAAGAGAAATGTATACTATGCGAGTTTAAAATGAATTAAGTTTCTGTATTTAAATGGTAATAGACGTGAAAATAAGATTCCCTTCTTCTTCTTCACCTGTCATTCGTACCAGACCCGAAACGACGGAAATCTCGGCCTTTTGCTACGTAAAAATCGCCTTTCTTCTGATGGCGGGGATCAAGTTGGCGCTTGCCCTTTCGTTCGTAATCCTTCTGTCGCTGTCCCGATCTCCTGAGAGCCCGGCTAGTGCTCGCGGGGGTGGCGAGTCCACAGATAAAATGGGAAAGAGTGGCATTTATGTGAAAAGATTGGTGGTGGCGGGGGAGGTGGTCGAGGGGAGGCGGGGGCGGCTGGGGAGGAGGCGGCGGTCGAGGGCAGGCGGGGTGGGGCGGCAGCAGCCGAGGGGGAGGAGGCCGTGGTGGACAAGGGGGAGGCGGTGGTGGTGGCAGTCGCGGGGTGGTGGGGGCGGCGGTGGCGGTCATGTCTGGCCAGGGGGTGGAGTTAAGCCCAACAACAGAACTCAAAGGTCCTCAGCGGCCACCGGATCTCACCCGTCGTCGCTCGTCTCCATCGTTTGTTCCTGCCTTCTCCTCAGTGTTCTGTTGGCTTTCAAATCTCTAGTTTGGTCGCCATGAATGTAGGAGTTAGGCGGTTGTTGGACTTCTTTCGTGTTTTCCGTCGAACCTTCGGCTCTCTCTGACCACCATTGTCACGGTTTAGTTATAATAATACTTCATGAAGTTGATCTTCAGCATCCAAAAGCCTTGCATAGTTTTTTTAACATATGATCTCGACTTCTATTGATTTCTATATAACCTAATATATAACATCGTTCATAATCATGTGGTATACCTTCAAATTTTTTCTTTCTTTCAAAATGTTCCTAAATCAAGCTATATTGAATGCATGATATATTGAGATAGCTCTACACACCTAAACAGACCTCTCTGTTTTGAATTCATGTGAAACAATCACCATAGTCAAGAAGCTTGAACGTCGACATACCTTGCCGCGCTCGCGTAACAATTTCTTACTTCGTGAGCCCAACGATTATTTCGGTTTATGCTATGATGAGCCTTTGTTTCTCTCTTTATTTAACTTTAACCCAGGTTGATTCTGCAGATTATAAACCTTGCTCGTTCAAGAAGAGCCTTATCAGTAACACACGAAGATCACATCATTCACTTCTCCATAGATTACTATAATAGTGGTCAATGCATTGTTAGAGCGGTCCCCCATGTGAAAATACCGTCTTCAATGATCCAGATTCAATTCATTACGTGTATTATGTTCATTTAATAAGGAGGAAAGGGAGAGAGGATTTGGGTTTTCAAAAGTAAAGGGATGGGGGCACCGAGCGGTGAACCAGGGTCGCGTCCACAACCGGCTATGGGGAATACAACCGACCACCACTATGCGGAAATTTATTCCATTACTTGAAAATTTAAGGTTAGTTTGGTAACGCTTTTGTTTGGAGGAATAATTTCTTTTTAGAAATAATTTTTTTCTATTTCTATTCTTCGGAATAATTTTTCAGCAAAAGAACTCGTTTAGTAACTACACAAAATTTTTATTTCTTCAATGAGAAAAATAATAAAAATGCGTTTGGTAAGATTTGTAAAAATTTTGTAATGTAAAATTTCTGTTGATTTTTGTTCTTATTCTTCCTTATCATTGCCGCCGACCATTGTTGATTGCCCGCCGGTTGGTGCCGGACGTCGGTTAGGGTTGGTCGGCTGTGGTTGGTGGTGGCGGGCAACGTTGGCGATAGTCGGCTAAGGTCGACCAGCCGTGATGGTTAGTCGACAATGGCGGTTGGTCAGCCGACGGATGGGCAGTCTGTGGCAGTTGGCCGACAGCAAGCGATAGAGGGGGTGGCGGCCGGCAAAGAAGAAGAAAAGAGGAAAAGAAAAAAAGAAAAGACAAAATAACTTCTTTCTAGAAATTGTTCATTTGTTTCCGTTTCAAAGTTTCAATGTTATTTTCTGATCACTTTTCTATTCCGTCGAATAGAAAAATTGATTGACGTTTCCAAATGGATTTTGTGACATCCCGATTTTCCGATTCTATTTTCAATTAATTGAGACGGGCATTTCGTTGGCACGCATATAGTTCTTTTCCTTGAGTTGGCCACTCATGTGGAAACTAGTCTATCGGGTGAAGCTGTTAAGAGTTTTTAATGCATCGACTCAAGAATTTGACCGGGAAGCGATCTTTTGACCGAGCTAATCTGCAAGGGTCATTACGGCACAATTAAAAATCGATTAGAGATCGTGTGACATCCCGATTTTCCAATTCTATTTTCAATAAATTGAGACGGGTATTTCGTTGGCACGCATATGGTTCCTTTCCTTGAGTCGGCCACTTATGTGAAAACTAGTCTATCGAGTGAAGCCGCTAAGAGGTTCTAATGCATCGACTTGAGAATTTGATCGAAGCGACCTTTCGACCGAGCTAATCTGCAAGGGTCATTACGGCAAAAATAAAAGTCGATTAGAGACCGGAGATAGGTCGACTCGACGAGGCATGTGATCGAGTGTGGGTGATTCCACCGGATTGCACAATTCTTGTCGATCGGCACCGGACCGACTTTTCTATCGATTGGGTACCCCGTGTTCGTATTTGAAACCTTGAGATTACTCCGACAACCGAAAGTCGCCAATGTTTCAAAGATGTACATTGTGACTTGCGATGATCAACCACAGGTCAAATGCATGAAAATTTCTAAAGGCTACCCGGTAGGTTGGGCCAGCTAGTATCGTGCCAAAGTGAAATTAACCGTGGAATTGAGATCGAATTCAAAAATTGGAAGTCAGGGTGTGTCACAAATCATTTTAAGAACATTGACTTATCTTTGGAAGATTTTTCATGCAATCAGAGTTTTTAGCAATTAAATCAGGAAATGGCTAATTTGGCTCGAGAAATTAGTAAGCCGCTTTTGGTCGCGCTTTTGGGACTTAAGTTGGTTTTATGGACAAGTGAAGATGTGAATTGAAGAGTGGTGACATTGGATTAATTTTATGGACTTCAATTGGACTTAATTGGAAGAGAATTGATGGGAATTGAATAAATTAATGTACAAGAATTGGACCCCGGCGGAAAAATAAAATGGACCCATTGGAAGAGGTTGTGGAGAATTGGGTGAGTGGAGTGTGATGTCACCCATGATGTCATGGTGGTGGGCCATTTTTGTGGGTTAAAGAAAAAGAAAAAGAAAAAGAAAATGGCCCCATCTCTCTCTCTCCACCCTCTCTCTCCCGTCTAGCCTCTCTTCTCCGTGGAGATCTTCTTCTTCTTCTTCGGACATCACCGAAGCCAGCAGCCGTCGCCGCAGCTGCAGCCGGAGCCGTCGCCGCCGCCCATCCGCTTGTCGTCGCGCGTCGCCTCAAGCCGCCGCAATCGCCCGCGCTTGCCGCTCCGCCCGCTCCGCCTCCGTTTGCCGCCAGATCTCAAATCTGGTCGGACGCCGAGCGTAAGTAGCAGCCCACGTCGCCGGGAGCCGTCGCCCGCCGCACGCCGTCCTCGCCTCGCATCGCTCGCCAGCCAGCCGTTGCACCGTCTCCCCTCCGTCGCTACCCGCGCTCGCCCTCGCCTGGCCAACGCCCAGCCGCCTCCGCCTGCCCCTGTTCGCGTGTTCCACGAGCTGCCGGAGCTCGTCCCTGCCGCCGTGAGCCGCCGTCCGTCGCCGCCTTGCCCGTCCAAGCCCCGCCGGTCCTCCTCGGCCGTTCCTCCGCCCGAACCGGCGCCGGATCTACCTCCTCTCGGCCCCGATCAGCAACCCAGAAAAATGGGTATGCAGCGGATGTTTGGCCCGTTTTGGCCGCCTTCCGAGCCCGGATGCTCGGCTCGCTTTGAGGAAAGTCGATCCTCGCGTCGTCCTCGTCGTTTTGATCCGCTCAGCTCGCTAATCCAATGAGTTTAACTCACTAAACCTCGCTTAGAGGGTTAATTACGCTTTAGGTGTGCTTAGTTTATGTTAATTGTGATTAGGTGGTTAGTTTAATTTATTTAAGTGTGGATTATATTAATGTGTTTAATTAGCTTAAAGTGAGTTTAATTTAAGGCTAAATGAAGGTTTATATTAATATAAACATTGATGTGACATAAAGGAATTTACTTTTGATTTATTTAAATATTTCGAAATTATTTAATAATTTAATAATATATCATTATTCGAAATTATTAAAATATTATTATTTAATTATTTTCGGAATAAATTTAATTATTTATTAAATTCCGAAAATTTTGTCGACCGTAAATTCTCGTAATTTCGTCTTTGGCCGCTGTGTATTCGGATTTTGAAATTGATGGTTGGATTTTATAAATTGAATGTGGATTGCGAAAAATATGAATATTATTATTTAATTAATTGTCGGAATAAATTTAATTATTTATTAAAGTTCGAAAATTTCATCGGGAGCTTATACTCGAATTTCGTGCCGATCGCTTTGTGTATTTAGAATTTGAATTTGATGATTGATTGTGGCAAATTGAGTGTTGATTGGGATAAATAAGATTTTATTCATAAAAACCCAAATGTCGGGTTTTGATGCAAAAATTGGATTTTAATGATTATATTAAATAGTGGGGTTTGAAAAAGTGAGATATTGGCTTTTTGATTTGAAATTAGCGTGTCTCCACACACGTGAGTAATTTATGGAATATTTTTAATATGAAGAAAAAATGGCCGGGATCACTATTTTAAGTGGAAACGTTGAGTTAAATGCAAAGTGTCCCGGGGCCGAGTATGATTTGGCTGTGTGATAATTAAGAGGAATCGTCCTGGGCTGTTGAGCCGGACTTGCCCCTATGTGGGATGCCCACGCGGTGGTTGCGGGTCGCAGTCGATTCTGGGCCCATGCTCCTTCGGGAATGCCGTCGACGTACTGACGAAGCCGCGCTCCATGGGGGGAGGCGATGCCTGGCTATATGCCAGTAGATAGCCGAACAGCGAGTAGGCTATGCCTTTGTGTGGCAGTGAATAATAACTGGAATGCATGTTGAGCGTTGTTGATGTGTCGGATTATGGGACGGAATTGTGTGGCATGGAATGAGACGTGTCATAACGATTTAGTCTTATAATCAGGACCCCCGCGGTTGTTGGTTGTATGAAAGTGAATGCGTTCTGGTTGTTTAAGTTCTTATTACTATCTCGTGATTGGGTGATTTGAATTGTGCTAACCTACGGGGAAGGAACGGAGGCAAGGTAAGTTTTCTGTGTGTTGTGGCTAGGCCACCCGGGCGTATTTTCTTTCTAATAGGGGTTTAGGGGTTGAACTTGCCGAGACATCGTCTCATCCCGGTTGTGGATTAAAATTTTAGGTCCTCGGTGTACGAAGCGGCCGATAGCTTTGGTTGGTCTTGAGGAGTTGCGAGATGAAGTTATAAGGATTGGAGAGCGTGTCCGACTTGTAGGTCGTAGGACAATTCCTTTTTAAGAGCCGGTCTTTTGTAGACTTTTGGCCGTAGACCTCTGTTTGTAATTCTGTTGAATTATGAAAGTGTTATGTTGTGGTTTTGCTTCCTACTTTTCTATCCCGTATTTTATTGTCAGGGGTTTTATAATACGTTCCACTTGTGCATTAATAAATTAATGGGGTCGGCGACACTACCGGGAATGTCGCATTTGATCGACCGCATGATGGGATGTGCGCGCGCTCGGGGTTCGGGCGTGACAGATCGGAGATAGGTCGACTAGACAGAGGCGTGTGATCAAGCGTGGGTGATTCCATCAGATCGCACAGTTCTTATCGATCGGCACTGGGCCGACTTTTCTATCGATTGGGTACCCTGTGTTCGTATTTGAAACCTTGAGATTACCCCGACAACCGAAGATCGCCAATGTTTCAAAGATGTACGTTGTGGCTTGAGATGATCAACCACAAGTCAAATGCATGAAAATTTCTAAAGGCTACCCTAAGAGGTTGGGCCGCACTAGTATCGTGCCAAAGTGAAATTAACCGTGAAATTGAGATCAAATTCAGAAATTGGAAGTCTGGGTATGTCACAAATCATTTTAGGAATATTAACTAATATTCGAAAGATTTTTTTTTTATGCAAGCCGAGATTTTCAGCAAATTAATCGAGAATGGCTAAATTGGCTCGAGAAATTAGTAGGTCCGCCTTTGGTCTTGCTTTTGGGACTTAAGTTGGTTCTACGGATAAGTGAAGATGTGAATTGAAATGTGGTGACATTGGATTAATTTTATGGACTTCAATTGGACTCAATTGGAAAAGAATTGAAGGGAATGAAAGAAATTAACGTACAAAGTTTCATGCCCCGGCGGAAAAATAGAATGGACTCATTAGAATAAGGTTGTGGGAGTTTTGAGTAAATGGAGTATGACATCATCCATGAGGTCATGGTGGGCCACTTTTTGTTGGATTAAAGAAAAGAAAAAGAAAAGAAATGGCCCCCATCCTTCTCTCTCCTTCTCTCTTCTTCCTCTCTCCCTTCCGTGGGATTCTCCTCCATCTTCTTAGTGCGAAGGACCAGAACAATTTGCAGAGAAGAAGAAGGAGCAGCCATGGCCGGCCACCTGCTCGCACGCCGTCGTCGTCGCCACCACCGTGCGTCCGTCCGCGCCGCTCGCGCGCACTCGCCGGCCCACCGTCGCACCGTCTCCGCCTCCCACTCGCTTGCCCTTGCGTCCGCAGCTGCTGTATCAACCCGTGCCGGAGCCGTTCGGCCACCTCCGGCCACCGTTCGGGTCCCGCCTTGGTCCGGTTTGACCCCTCAACCTTCCTCGATCCTTCCCCATCTCATCCAAGCTCCGGATCTACCCTTCCTCGGCCTCAAATCGCAATGGACATCAGCTGGAAAAAAATGGGTATGCAGCGGATGTTTGGCCCGTTTTGGCCGCCTTCTCGAGCCCGGATGCTCGGCCCGCTTTGAGGAAAGTTGTTCTCCTCGGCGTCCCCGTCATTTTGGTCCGCTCGGCTCGCTAATTCGGTGAGTTTAACTCACTAAATCTTGATTAGAGTGTTAATGATGCCCTAAGTGTGCTTAGTTTAAATTAAGTAAGTTTATGTGGGTGGATTAGTGTATTTAATTATAAATTGGATTAAGAGGTCGGTTTATGTTAAGTGTGTTTAAATTAAAGGTTAAAAGAAGTTATTTAAAGTTAAGCCTTGATGTGACATAAAAGGATTTTAGTTTTGAATTATTTAAATGCTTCGAAATTCTGGAAAATATAATATTATTTTATAATCTGAAATTATTAAAATATTATTATTGAAAAAAAACGAAAAATTATTTTTGACCCCGGTTGCTCGAATTTCGTGCCGATCGCCGCTGTGTATTCGGATTTTGAAATTGATGGTTGGATATTATAAATTGAGTGTGGATTGCAAAAATATGGATATTATTACTTAATTAATATTCAGAATAAAATTAATTATTTATTAAAATTCAAAAAATTCGTCGGGACCCTAAACTCTCGAATTTCGTGCCGATCGCTGCTGTGTATTTAGAATTTGAATTTGATGATTGATTGTGGCAATTTGAGTGTTGATTGTGACAAATATGGATTTTATTCATAAAATCCCAAGTGTCGAGTTCGGCATTGAAATTGGATTGTTAATGGCTAATATCGTAATTGGATTATGTGAGTGAAATGTAAAGTATTCAAGGATCGGTATCGAATTGTCGTGTGCTAGTTGAAAGGCTCGGGTCGCAGTAGTGGCTAGGCCGACTGGATCCTTATTCTTCTAGAATGCCGTCAATAGAATGACGTGGCTTGGTCGCAGTAGTGGTGAGACCGACGACCTTTGTTCTTCTAGAAATGCCGTCGATAGAATGATGTGGCTTGGTCGCAGTAGTGGCGAGACCGACTAGACCTTTGTTCTTCTAGAAATGCCGTCAATAGAATGACGTGGCTTGGTCGCAGTAGTGGCGAGACCGACTGGACCTTTGTTCTTCTAGAAATGCCGTCGATAGAATGACGTGGCTTGGTCGCAGTAGTGGCGAGACCGACTGGACCTTTGTTCTTCTAGAAATGCCGTCGATAGAATGACGTGGCTTGGTAGCAGTAGTGGCAGGACCGACTGGACCTTTATTCTTCTAGAAATGCCGTAATGTTAGTAGATATCTGACTTGCGAGTAGGCTACGCCATTGTGTGGCAGTAAATAATAATTGGGATGCGTGCTAAGTGCGATCGTGATTTATATGAAAGTGATGGCGTTCCAATTGTTTGAATTATTATTACTACCTGAAATTGTGTGATACAAATTGTGCTAACTGCGGGAAGGAACTAAGGCGAGGTAAGTTCTCTGTGTGATGTGGTTAGGCCACCCTTGGGCGTATTTTCTTTCTAATAGGGGTTTAGGGGGTTGAACTTGCTGAGATGTTGTCTCATTGGTTATTGGATAACCATTTCAGGTCCCTGGTGGACGGAGCGGCCAGATTGCTTTGGTTGGCCTTGAAGAGTTGGAGAAGTGAAGTCATAAGGATTGGAGATCGTGTCCGACTTGTAGGTCGTAGGACAATTCCTTTTTAAAGGCCGGTCTTTTGTAGACTGTTGGCCGTAGACCTCTGTTTGTAATTCTATTGAATTATGAAAGTGTTATGTTGTGATTTTGTTTCCTGCTTTTCTATCCCGTATTTTATTGTTAGGGGTTTTATAATATGTTCTGCTTGCGCATTAATAAATGAATGGGGTTAGCGACACACTACCTGGGAATGTCGCATTTGATCGACCGCAGTGGGATGTGCGCGCGCTCGGGGTTCGGGGCGTGACAAATTTCTATTCTCTTTTTATTTTGAGGAACAGAAGAAAAGAAATTAAAAGAAATAGAAATGTCACCAAACGGAGCCTTATTAACGTATTTAAGTTACCTATAGTTTAATTTTGAAAAACATTGTAATTTTGAATCGATAATTTCAATATTATAGTTTATATTGATAATCCATGTTTTAATATTTCCTTTTAATTGCCATAGATGTTGTTAAATTAGGCATATAAAGAAGACACAATAATCTATATTCGAATATATTATCTTTACTTATTGTCTACAAAGTTAAGTATAAGGGTGAGGCGAGCCTACTTACGCCCCGTTCGCGGCAATTTCCCCGCAAACCATTTTTTGCAAAGAAGAAACCGCCCTCTTCTCCAAGTGGATATTATATAGCCCCACACACCTAAATAAGTTTTCTAGTTGTATGCATATTTAGAAAATCTGACTGATAAGAAATATTATGTCGGCATATCACATGTAATTTCCTCCCACCCCAAGCCGAACATTCGGTTGTACCCCACAAACAACATTCATGGTTATATTTTTGAAAGTAAAGAAAATACCACCAAACGCGTTAAATTATGTTCATTGCGACGTTAATATCCCAATTATTTTTTGTGAGTGGTCAAAATCCTGAACTTATGCTGGTTTGGCAAGTGTATCCTCCCTCTATCATTGAAAAACCTAAATTTATCCAGCATGGCACATATATCTCAATTCTTTTTTTTTTTTCTGGGTCACCAATAACCGAAATTTGAACCGGTGTGACAGAAAAGTTAGGACATTGGTGTCGCCGTGTGCATAGATTATTGTTGCTAATGGTCAAAAGCTTAGTCTAAATTTGGACCATTATAAATGATAGGTCCCCACTGTCGTCTTACATGGATTCCATTAAACTCGACCATCCCAATTTAGTTTAGTACGCGCATTAGGTAAAACTTTCTCGAGAGGAAGAAATGGTGTTTTTCAGTTCTAATTTATCCTTGTCCACAGCACATGCTCACGCGAATCTGTTCGCACGACGACCTCGTTTTACCGTGTCGTTTTAACAATGCCGATGTGGAGGAGGTTATTTTCCGAACCGTATCTTCTTGATATAAATATAATCAGTGAAGCGGAAGTTTCCTGCATTAATTCCTTGTTTATATCTGCTGAAGATTTACTGTAATGTTCGCCAACACAATATCACCTCTCAATCGCTGAGAGATTTCCTTTTGTTTCCTGAAATAGTCACGCGGTCCAACTGATATAATTTGTATCTGATCATCCCTACTTTCCTCCTCCTCCTCCTCTTCTTCTTCTTCCTGATGGACCTTCGTCTTTAAATATATTTGCAGCATCACCATCACTCGTATCCGACCAAACGACAGGAATCTCCACCTTTTTTAATACATAGAAAATCGTCTTTCACGTGAACCAATCGACGGGCACGATTTCCAGGCTTCCATGGCAGCGTTCAAGTTGGGGCTTGCCCTTTCGTTTGTAATTCTTCTGCTGCTGAGCGACGGCGTCTCGTCTGCCTTCCAAACGAGAAAGATTGGAGTCCACGTGAAGAAGTTTGTGGTGGTGGTGGCGGTCACGCAAGCGCGGCGGCAGCAGTGGTCATGCAGGAGGCGGTCATGCAGGCGGCGGGGGTTATGTGGGCGGCGGCAGTGTCAGCAATGGCGGTCATGTCTGGCCAGGGGGTGGAGCTAATCCCCACAGAGGGACTCAAAGGTCCTCGGCCATGGGAACTCGCCCATCGTCGCCGCTCGCCTCCGCCGTCTGTTCCTCTCTTCTCCTCGGTCTCCTGTTCTTGCTTCAGCTCTAGTTTGAATGTCATTGAAAGTAGGAGTTTAGGCGGCAGTCGTCGGGCTTCTTTTAGTGGTTTCTGTAGAGTTTTTCTTGATTTTGCTTGGAATACTGCTGAGAGTAGAAAGCCTTCTTTGGCAGGAGTTGATCCTATAAAATCTCTCGTTCAAATTTCTGAATAGCCGCATCTAGGGTTTTGCTGAGAAAGCTTGGATGAGAAGCTCAGATTCCTTTTCGGCACTCCATATAGAATGTACTCCTTCAGTCCAGTGAGAAATACTTCATGAAGTTGATCTTCACCATCCAAAAACCATGCATACTAACATATGATCTTACACTTTATTTATTTCCGGATGAGCTAAATTCATAATCACATGCTATACTTTCAAAGCTCTTTTTCCCCCCCATATATTCCTATATAAGTTATATTAATGCTATATCACATAGTGTATCAATATAATATTACGCACCTAAATTAGTTTCTCGTTTTAAATGTATGTCAAATGATCACTATAATTAAGAAACATGATTCACCGGCGGTGTTACTACTATGTCAATATATCCTGTCATGCCTACCCTGAACAATTCTTGGTTTCTATTGCCATGGTGCTATGATGAGCCGATTTTTTCTCCCTTTCAACTGTCATAAAAATATTTTTTAATAAATTACATGTGTGCATTCATTTATATGTAGGGTGAGCGATAAGTCCTTGCATACTTATTGATGTAATCGTATTAATCATTCAGCATGCGCTAAGATGAAGTTGTCCGCACAGAAATCTTGTTTTACCGGGCATTTAATGATGGCAAAATTATAGACGATGGGGTCTAAGAGATCTGCACATTCATATATTAGCCAGATGGATATAGATATAGACGTATTTATTTGTCCAACCCTGACCGGTATATACCTCGACCCTTGAATTCGTTGAAGTAATCGCATAACTCCAGAAGATTCCCTCGCTTACTGATGAGTTCATAATTAGGGTCGAGTCAGATCAGCATCTCCATCAGACAGAAATCTAGTTATCCAAAGCCTAGTCTGAAGGCTAATCCTTCATAAAGACTCTCCGTCAGTAGTTCTTGAGGAAGAAAGTTCCTCTCAGCACAGCTCTCACCTGCAGCTAGTTTTGCCAAACGGTAAACCCAATTTCGACCGCCGAATCGGACGGTCCCGCGCGAATCCGTGGAAGTTCCACAGCAAGTTCTTCTTCGAAACCCTCTGCCTCTAAATACGAACCATCAAGAATCACTCCAAGTTATTTTGAAAAAGGAAAAAAAAAAAATATATTATCGCACGGTTCATAGACCAGTAGAACAAGCTCCGCTTGAACCGTTAATCATGTTGGCCTTGTAATGGGACCCGCCTGATTAAACGGTTTGGAAAATCGAGACCTTGGGGTCGTGGAAGTGCTATTAAGTTAGTCAACAATGCTCGCAAATGAGAAGAGAGGAGGAGGAGTAGGAGAAGTAGGATCGTCACCGGGCGACGGCGGCATTTCATGCTCCTTCCACGGAGACAAGTTGTGCAAAACAATGTCGACCCTGCGGCCGTCGGATTTCGTCCGGCACTCGATTTTGTTATTTGTTCCTCTTTTCCTTGGTTCGTAGTTCTCAAAACTGGACTGATAGGACCAAAATAAAAATAAAGAAAGAAAAAGGGTTAGGAGTTGGCAGCAGTGTAAGATTTCTTGGCTTTCCATAGCATTCCCGATTCCGTTTGTACTTTGATCATTTGGTTCCCTATATTTCTTGAAATTCGATTGTGTTTTCTTGCTTCTAAATTTGCAGGGAGCAATGGCATGTTGGAAAAAAGCATTTCATGTTTAGATCACACACATCGATATAATGTGACCAATCAATCATATTATATCCATGTTGCTATGTATTTCATTTCATTTTATGCAATGTCTAAATTTTTGAAATCATTCAATTCAATTGTCATGTCATGTAACCATTGACATGATATATCTTCTCGACACATCACGTGAATATTGATCCATTTCACTAAGATAAGCAAATCTGGATGTCTCAAGTTTAGGGTATCTACCTCTCATAGGACTACATTGATGGATTGTTAAAATGTTTAAGATTAAATTGGTAAAATCAAAATGTTGAAGACCGAATTGACCTTCCTAGAACATATTTAGAACTTTTTAAGGCAATTTTCTAAAATTTTAAAACATCTAAAATTTCTGTGAGAATGAAGAGGAGGGGAAATTTAATATCATGAGAATCTTGGCAGGGATGTGGTTGGAAATTAATGAGTTATTCAGTAGGCAAATACGGATATGATTTTTGGCATGAGGATTTGATTCGACATCCGATGGACATTGATAACATAAAAACAAAATATATCTAACATGAGTTTAAAATGACTTTATGTTTTTGCAATGTAATTGATCATAGACATGTGAATACCCAACGAAAATAAAATTAGTTAAGAATTGAAGCACGGAGTAGAATATAATTCGTGTTCTATACATATATAAATCTTCTAAATTGGGCTTGTGTATTTTTTAGGTAAATTTGAAAAGCATGTGAAAGAGGAAATTTTAGTGAAAATCATGTCTCACATAGGGCCTATTTTGGCAACGTGCCAAACAATGCTTGATTATGATTTTTGTTCCCAGAATCGCTTTAGGATGAGAATCGCGTTTGGTAAAACTTTTGTTCCTGGAATAGATTGGGAAGAGAATTGAGAATAAAAAATAATATGATTCTTCGTTATATAGAATCAAAAAAAAAGAATCAAAATAGTAAAAGTCTCATTCTTTCTTCCGAAATCCCGTGATTGTTGTCCACCACCGCCCGCTGCCGCTCGCCGCCGATCGTCGGTCGCTGGTTTGGCGAGCTCGCCGGAGGCTAGCCAGGCCAAGGCGAGGTTTGGCAAGCTTGTTGGAGGCAAGCCCAGCCATCGGCGAGGCCGAGCCTCACCGGTGGCTAGGCAGCCTCGAGGCGAGGCTCGCTCGCCACTAGTGAGCCTCGTCGGTGGCTAGGCGAGTCGGCCACCGGCGAGGCCGCCTAGCCCCGCCCAGCCGAGGCTCGGTGGGGCTGGTTGAGCCTCGCCTAGCCTGCCGGTGAGGCTCGGCCGACAAGGGCCGACCTCGCTGAGGGCCGGCGACGCTCCGGTGAGCGTTGCCGGCCCTCGTCTGGCCAGTCGCCGGTCTGGTGACTAGCCAAATGAAGAAGAAGAAGAATAGGAGAAAAGGGAAAAAAAATAAAAGAAAAAAAAAGAAAAAGAAAAAAAAAAAAGAAAAAAAGAAAAGGAAAAAAGTAAAAAAAAGTATTTAAAATTCAAAAATTTTTAAAAATTAAAATAAATTAATTTGGAACAGAATCAATTAGCACGGTATCAAATGCAATTCTATTCCATAATAAAAATTTTGGACAGTTATCAAACACATTTTTTAGTAAGAATTAGTTCTCGATAACAGAATAAAAAATAATCATTTCTAGTTAGAACATAATTTACCAAAAGCGCCATAGTGTACCGTGCATAGAAGTACTAAGAATTTTACCACTAGAGGTTCAAAGTTTGACTTCTCTTGACTTGTGCGATCTAAAAAGAAGTATGCCGATAATGGTGGTTGGTTTTGAAACGATGAGAACATCTTTCATGCAAATGCTATATCAAGTAGAACACTAGTATGCTACCGCAACATACCAAAATAAAGTTTTTGCACACATAAGAGGTATTATGTCAACATATCACATGAAATTCGAAGGACTGCAAACTGGAAATTAGATTATACCCTACAAAATTTTCTCTGGGAATTAAACACTAGTAATATTTTCCATTAATTAACTCTATTAGATTGCACCAGTTTTATTTACACACCACATTAATTATATGATATCAAAAACCCTAAATTGTTGTTGGTAGCATAGTCATACAGTTGCTGTTCGACCATAAATGTTTTCCAGAAAAAGAAAATTTCCTCGATAATTATATAATTTTATTTATTTATTTATAAGAATTCTGCTGAAAAATTCAGTGCTGTGGATTTACTACGGTCGAAAGACGAAACTAAACCCACATCGGGGATGGGATTGACTTAGTGATAAGGGCATTTCGGTACTTCCAACTTAGAAAAACCGATAATTATGGATCCAACTCCAACTCTGTATTTCTCGGATTTAAGCAAAGGGTCGTGACATAAGGTTATCCATTCTAGATGGCCTGTGCTCCCCAATTTTCAAGCACTTCCATAGGTTATCCATTCTCATCACTAGAAAAGTAAAAAAAAAAAACACGAGATTTGGAGATTCTCGGTTTAGGGTTATCTGAGGACCAACTCATTGCACTACATACATATATTGAACGAATTAATGTGCTTTTCTTCTTCTAATGGTTTAAACTATATGACGATTAGCGATAATTATTCTTTTTAGGGAATGTAGATACGCGGTCAAAAGAATTATCTAATGATCAATGATTAGCTAGCTGGATAGACACAGTAATGCTTCACAGGCAAAACTAAAACTCCTTCAGCAAGTTGCCATTAAGTTAGCCAATAATGCCCACGAATGAGAGGAGGAGGAGGAGGATCGTCACCAGGTCGCGGTGGTAGCGTTTCATGCTCCTTCCACATGAGACTAGTTGTGCAACAACAATGTCGGCCCTTTGGTTGAACAAGTCCTCATAACTAAAACTCAAACCTTTCTCTGCCAAGCCAAACCCTGCAATCAAAATGTCATGTCATGGAAAACCATCAAAGCCATTAACATGAAATATCTTCTCGACACGTTATAATGGAATATTAATTGATTTTGCTAATGTAAGTAGAATCAAATGTCTGAAGTTTAGGACATCCAGAATTACTATTTTGATAAATCATCAAAAAGTTTATGAATAAAAAAAATTGAGAATTTAGGATTAAATTGGTCGCCGTACAACATTTTAATTTTTTTGAGACATTTTTCTCAAATTTTGAAATATGTTAAATTTCCATGACTATGAAGAGGAGGGGAAATTTGAAACCGTGGGAATCTTGACGAGGATGTCTTCGGAAATTGATGAGTTATCCAGCAGGAAAATAGCGATATCAATTTTTGGCATGAAAAGACTTGATTCGGTATCTTGACGAGGATGGATATTGATAAAATAAAAATAAAACATATCCGACATGAGTTTTAAAAAACTCAAGTTTTTGTAACGTAAATGATCATAGACATGCGAATAACTAACGAAAACAAAATTAATTAAGAATTGAAGCACATGGTAGAATGAGATATTTGTTTTTTGCGTATATAAACCGTCTAGATTGAGCGGTATTTTTGGTAAACTGGAAAGGCATGTGCAAGATGGAAATTTTAGTGAAAATCACGTATCACATATATGTACCATGGCATAAAATTACTAAGTATTTCTTCAAAGTTCGATTTCTCATGATGCATGTGATTGAGAAAGAAGTATGCCAAAAACGTTGGTCGGTTTTGAATCGATGAGAACATCTTTTGTCAAAATTCTATATCAAGTGAAACAATACCATACACTCCTAAAGAAGTTTCTGCATTGATAAGAGGTATTATGTCGACATATCACATTAGATTTCACGAACCACCGGCCGAACGTTCGATTGTACCCGCAAGAATTTCCTTTGGGGACTAAACAGTGGAATATTTCTTGTTAATTAATATTGGACGGTATAAGTTTTAATTACGCACCACATTACTTTTATTAGCCAATGACTTTTCAAAAGCAACACAACCCATATGGACAGTAATAGGTGATGGAAATTTCTAGGGGAAATTGTCCAACCGATCACAAAATCTATTGTACAAGTATCAATTCAATTTTAAATCTTTTAATTTTACCAATCAATCTCAAACATTTGTGTGAAATCCTAATATCATCCTTCTAGCTAAATTTCATCAGAAATTACTAATTTGATTAGAGATGACTACACCGCCATATCAACAATTTTGGCAAAAATTAATTAGAATGATAATATTGACAAAATTAAAATTTAACTGCATCGGTATTTGCATAATAAATTTAACGCGGATTAGATAATTTTCCCAGAAATTTTGTTACATAGCGTGTGGTGAAGCCGATCTTGAATGAATGACTCTTACGACAGAGGTATCTACTTTTTTTTTCCAATTTGGTTTCTGTTGCGTTGCCATGATGCTATAACGAGCCTATCTACTTCTTCCCGACGTGGTCTGTTGCATGCCAAATTGAGTCTAGACCATCGTAAACGACATCGGAATCGAGTCTCGTGTATCCGTTGGGTTTGTGCATTACTTTCTCAAGAGAAAGGGCTCCCATGTTTTTTCTCCTCACGCTTATTGAATTCTCATTTAATTAGTCCGTCACACGTGCTCGCCAGAATTTGTTCGTGACAAAACCTCGTTTGCCACAACAACGCGAATGTTTCTAGAGGATGTTGTGGAAGAGGTCTGTTCTTGTTATAGTTACGATACTCATTCTCCTGTTTCCAAAAGTAGAAACGCCGTCCAACTGAAAATCTACCGCTGTTTCTTTGTCTAACGAAAATCACCATCGGAATAAGAAGATCTCCAGCCCTTTTCCTATCGAAAAATCATCTTCCACCCCGATCTGATCGAGAAAGCCATCTCGATCTCCAAGACCTGATGACAGGGATCAAATTTGCCGTGCTTGCCCTTTCGCTTGGAAGCCTTATGTTGCTGTCTCCTTCTCCCGCTTACGGAAGTACCAAGCCCACAGATAAGACTGTCAGCTCGGAAGCGAGAAAATTTGAAATTCACGTGAAGAAAGGCAGTGGTGGCGGCCGTGGTGGTGGCGGCGGTGGCGGCGGTGGCAGCCGAGGAGGTGGTTACACAGATGGTGGTGGCTCCACAGGCGGTGGTATTGCATATACGACACATGTGGGTGCCGGCGGAGGGACTCAGAGGTCCGTCGCGGTCGGACCTCCTCTGTCATTGCTCGCCTCCGCTGTTTGTTCCTCCCTCTTCCTCTTTGCTTCAATCCTTATTTGAACGCCAGGAAACGCAACTCGAGAAAACAGAAAAAGAGGAGAACAGCAACCTGAAAATAGGGGAGTTGTTAGACATTCTTTTATGCTAATATGTTTATAAGTTTGTTGCTGTAAAATTTCATCCTGACAAGATTACGCCCTTTGTTGGCATTTATTTGGTCTACCGTTTGCTCTTATGTTTTCGTCGGAAATCACTTATGTGGACTGTCGTCCTAGGTGACACGGCAATAAATTGATATGAACAATTTTTGATAATATTACTCGAGTTATTATTTTTTTCTTTTCTGTTTTTCCTAACCCTAGGCCGGCAAGGTTGCCTACCAGCCCTCACTGGCCATAAGAGAGGGCTGCTGAGGGCATTGGGTTCTCACTTAGAACTAGGCAAGAGTCGCGACCCTCACTAGTTGGCTGACGAGGGCTGCAATGCGAAAATTTATAATCAAGGCCATCAGATGTTCGACTATGAAACGGGTGATCGTTCGATGGACTACTTTTGCGATGTTTGTCACATGAAGAAAATCAACAAGTCTTGCAAGAATTACATGCTTTACTATTAATTAGGGGCACGACATCAGGGGTTTTCTGGGTTGGTTTTGCTCTCTAACTTCTCGCGGGGGTTGGAAAGAAGAGAGGTTAATTGGAGTGGAAGCCAAACGAGGGGGCTGAGAATCTATGATGATCCGAAGAACGATTTCTAGATACGATTTTGTTCCCCTTTCTACTACCATATCAACCCTCTCATATGGCCAACAAGGGTTGATTGGAGACCTCGCTGACCTAGGGTTAGAAAAAAGGAAAATAAAAAGGAAAAAAAAGAAAAATAAATAAACAATAAAAAAATATTACTAAAAATGTTAAAATCAGCGTCGATTGTGCCACATAGGATGATTAATATCCATGTTAGTGATTTCCAATAAAAATTGACCGGATGAAAAATTAGCAAGATTTAAATGTTTAAGACTAAATTAGATTTAGGACTTTTTAGATAATTTTCTACTCTATTTTTTTTTTATGCTTTCTCCATAAATTTCGTTAAAAATTACTGAAAAAGTCATAAATCTATTATACAAACATTAAACAATTTGATAAATTTAATTCTAAACATTTTAATTATTAGCTATTATGATCCTTCTGATCAAATTTAACCTTATATTACTGAGTAATGATCTAGTCAATGCCAGTTATTCTACATGGCATGGCTAGTGATCGGTGCTAAGGTAAACTATTTTTGCAATTTTTTTAATTATGAATTTTTTTCTCTTTTCTTGTTATTTTTTAACTATTGCCTTCCATTGCGGTCGTCGAGGCCCTGCCAGCATAACCAAAATTCGTTGGAAAGACTATGTTAAAAAATCACCAAAAAGTAAGTTTAGAACTAAATTGACATCCGTAGAATATGTTTATAATTTTATCTATGTATACCATCTTAAAGATATACTTCTCATGTCCTTTTTTACATTCCAAAAAGCACAATCGTATATAATATTTCACGTATAGCTGCCTTTAGTGGATTAACTTATTAATACCACGAAACTAATTTTTTTCAATTTATTTTCAGCACAATCAAACACCATATGGTTCGATTTCTTCGAAATTGAATTTTCTGAAGGGAAATCCTAACGAGAGTGATTTTGTCGCCACAATCCGTTGTTAATGTCGTTGCTTAATTTGTCTCTGGAGGACAAACCATTGTTTGGCCGCCTGATTGAGTGCTTGGAATGCTGCTGAGAATGGAAAGCTTGTCTGGCAGGATTTGATTTCCATCTCCCCAACAGATTTCCTATGGGCGTGGATTGTTCTGGGAAAGAATTGGTGGCGTTTTAGGGTTTCTCTGAGAAGCTTGGATGAATAAATTCATCTGTAGTGTCAATATTTTATGTTCTTTAATTGCCATCGATATTATTTAACTAAACATTACAAAACTTAATATAATAATCTATATTTGACTAGGGCAGGGCGGGCCTATGCCCCTTTTCGTCTCAATTTTTTACACTGTTGTGACATTTCCAAAAGCGAACCACTTAAAAAAAAAAAAAAAAGTAATGGATAATTAAACGAGAGTGAAGATTCCTCTCACAAGACAATCGTTCATGTTTAGTATGAACTCTCCCAAGCCCTACCGATCATAACTTGATACTCATTTTAACATGCAACTATCTTATCTTTGGGAATCGTCACTAATCAGTTAGGGTAGATTAGAGACACTTAAGTAAACTGCCGGATGCTTCATTTCTGCAAACGAGAGAGACGCAATGGATTCTGGGACTTGATCAATCCAGGGGTGTCACACGCATAGGATGCTCACCGCCAAGCACATACATTTACGCGGAACATGTACGCATAACGCGGGGCCACGCATTTTGCACATACGGATTCACAATTCATATTCATACCCTCACTGAACTTACACACACACTCAGCCACCCACACTTCGTATACTGTCACACTCGGCCATCCCCACTGAACTCTGCACATACCACACTCTCCCACGCTCCCATGAACTGAACGCACACATGCTCTCTGCGACTTGCTCGGACAGAGGCGGGGAAGGGCCGGCGGCGGCCGGAGCTTCACCGGGCAACCGTGGTTGAACGGCAGGGCGATGGAGTGGTGGCAGTTCAGCCACGGAATGCATGGCAGTGAGCCTCGATTCGAATCTTCTCAGTGCGACCACCATGATTTTCCTGCCTTCGCTCTGAATGTCTCTCTATCCCCCTCTTCCCCTGCCGAACATCTTGCCGAAGACATCTCGTCCTTCAATGATCTCGTGCCGGCGGTGCCAATGGCCTTCTCTTCGGCCGCGAATATTGACGATATCAATGGCCATATCTCCATGCGCCAACGAGAAATTCCCGATCTGTAAAGCTTGAACAAACATTGCCTCTCTGTCTGTCCTTCCTTTTATTTATTTTTCACATGCGCACACGCGATGCCATTTCTCTTTTGCCCGCTCGTGCACGTTTTCCCTTTAGCCTCTGTGATCACCTGCTACACGCCGATTTAAGCATCTGCCCATGCCCCTTTTTTACCTTTTTTTCATAGCTTGCACTCACACCTTGTCACCCTTCACATATATATTTTAATAATTTTCTTTAGTTTCGATTTTATTATTTTAATATATCTGAGAAAACTAAATTTCGAGAAACTAATACTAAATGCCTAAGTAATCTGTACGGCGAGAATCAGACTATATATATAATTTTCCGAAAGAACAGGTCTTAAATTTCTTGACCACGCTCTGGTGCCTTCATTTTTACGTGTCGTTCATACGCGACCGAAAGAAGGACGAACCTTTCGCTGCGGAAACTTCATAAGGATCCGATCAACACACAAAAAGGATCCGATCAACACGCAAAAAACCTCCGGCGGCTTCGATGACCGCTTTCAGATTCGTGCCACTCGCCCTTTTCTTCGCCGTTCTCTTGCTGCTGTCTGGATCTCCCCGGAGCTCGGCTCGCGAGGTCACCGCGTTCACGGACGAAACCGTTCGCCAGCGGCAGCAGCAGCAACAGCGACAATCGAGCGACGGCGTCTGGTCCTCCTTCCGAGCGAGAAAGATCGGCGCCCATGTGGTGAAAAGGCTGAGTGGCGGTGGGGGCGGGGGCGGGGCGGGTCGTTCCGGTGGCGGTGGCGGTGGCGGTGGGAGTGCCGGCGGTCGTTCAGGTGGCGGTGGCGGTGGCGGTGGCGCGCGTGCAGGTGGGAGCTGGGGTGTTGGTGGCGGCGGCAGTGACGGTGGCGGCAGCCGCGGCGCCACTCCCATCCGGCGGCCGCCGGGGAGCGTAGTGCGGCCCATTCCCACGGGGACTCATGGGTCGTCAGCCGTCAGGTCTCGCTGGTCGACGACGCTCGGCTCCCCGTGAGTTTTTCTCTGACCCTCGGTCTTCTGCTTGCTTCTTCCGCCCTTGTTTGAACGTAGCCACCGGAAAATCTGGAGTTCGGCCGGCTGTCGTTGTTGTGCTTTTCTTACTCTTCGTGATTCGATCTGGTGTCGGCCTGCGCTTTTTGCTGGCAGCAGCCGAGTCACATGGTAGCTAGCGGTTCGCCCATAAATGTCCTCCAGAAAATGAAAATTTCCTTGATAAAAATATAAATGATTCTTAGAAAGTTTATCCTATTTTTGTACCTGCTGAAATTTAATGTTTGCATTTACAACAGTCGGAGCTTCCCCCACATCGAGATTGACCTAGTGATTAGGGCTTTCCTGTGTACTCGACGTGGAAAAATTGACCGTCGTAAATCTGATCCCTACCCTGAATTTCTTAGATTTAACTGAGGGGCTCTGATAGTGGGTCGCCGTTCTGATTCCCCTTAGATAGCTCGCTAATTGAGGCAGTGCTCTTAAATCATCAGAAAGAAAAAGTAGATGAAGCCATGCGTCTCCACGTATTGTATGCCGTTGTCAGGAAAAAAAAAAAATAAAAAAAAAAGAACATGAGATTTGCATGATCTTAGTTTAGGGTTATTCGAGGAATAAATTACTGCATTCATATATGTAATGAATTAGCGCGCTTTTCTTCTCTTTAACTGTTTATATTATATGACGATTAGTAATAATTGTTCTCTTTAGGGATGTAGATACACAGTCAAAGCATTGTGTGATTAACTCTCAAAGAGACTGGCTCTCCAAGAGACAAATTGAATATAAATCAATGAAAAGATGAACTTGAAGGCTCTTCTGAATCCTCAAATGTGTCCGTTTAGTATCCAACCTATCTTCGAAATGATCATCGATTAGCTGGGTAGACACGTGAAAGCCCGCCCACCAAGTTCTTCTTTAAAGCCCCCACATGCGGATCATCAAGAATCACTCCATGTCATGTTGAAAAAAAATTATGGTGCAGTCCGTATCCCGATAGAACAAGCTCATTCAAACTGTTAATCGAATTGGCCTCACAATAGAACCCTTATGATTAAACTGTCTTGAGGATCTTGATCAAAATTGCCCTTGTCTTTTGCTGCCACCGCAATGTTGTTCTCTCAAGACCTTGGGTCGAGAAAGTGCCATTAAGTTACCCAACGATGCTTACGAATGAGACAAGGAGGAGGGAGGAGAAGGAGGATCATCACCGGGTGGCGGCAGCGACAGCAACATTTCGTGTTCCTTCCACATGAGACAAGTAATGCAACAACAATGTCGATCCTATGGTTGAACCAGTCCCCATAACTAAGCCCGGGCCTTTTTCTTGTGAAACCAAACTTCGTGGTCAAATCTCACATCATGTAATTATCAACATGATATCAATCGACTTTATTAATATAGGTGTAATAAGATATCTCAAGTATTGGATATTTGTAAAATTATATTAACAAATCATAAAAAAATTTAGAACTTCATTGATAAGTTTAAAAAGTTTAGGATTGAACCGACTATTGCATGATAGGGTTAAATTGTTTTTTGATAATTTTCTTAAATTTTGAAATATCTAATTTTTTTTTTTTTTTTTTTTACCTATGAGCTTGGAAGAGAGAGGGGGGGGGGGTTGTGGAATTTAAAATCGCGATGAACTTGGCAGGGATGCCTTGGAAATCGATGAGTTATCGAGAAGACAAATAGGGATATCAATTTTTGGCATGAAGGGACTCTTTACGAGGACAGATATTGATTAAATATAAACATGTGAGAATCTTGGCAGGAATGTCTTGGAAATTGATGAGTTACCTGAAGGAAAATAGGTATATCAATTTTTGGCAAGAAAGGACTAGATTCGATATCTTTCAATTAGATAAAAAAAAAAAAAAAAAAAATACATATCTAAAATGTTTAAAATTACTTTTAAGTTTTTGTAATGTAAATGATAGTAGACACGTGAATAACTAATGAAAATATCTCATGTTTTGCCTAGTGATAAAATTGGGATTGTAGATTTTAGGTGTTAATTTTTCTTAGTTTTGAATCTCATATTTACCCAAAAAAAAAAAAAAGGCTAAGGAAAATAGAATTATTTAAGAATTGAAGCACATAATAGAACATGCTATGTGTTTAATATGTATATAAATCGCCTAGATTAAGTGGGTGTTTTTGGTAAATTTGTTGAAAGATGCAAATTTCAGTGAAAATCACGTATCGTATATGTACCGTGCATAGAAGTACTAGGTATTTTAAAATTGGAGGTTCAAAAGTATGATTTCTCGCAACACGTGCTTGCAATCTAAAAAAGAAGTATGCCAATAACTTTGGTCGGTTTGGAATTGATGACAACATCTTTTTGTGAAAATGCCATATCAATTGGAACACTAGTGTACTACCACAACATACCTGAAGAAGCTCTTGCACAAATAAGAGGCATTATGTCAACACATCACATTAGATTCGACCAACTGCGAGCCGAGCATTAGGTCATACCCTACAAGAATTTTCTTTGGGAAATAAGTCATTGGCGTCACTTGTGGATGCCGTTTCATCATTTCCATCACCAGACCAAGACGTTACATCTCGTAATGAGCTTACGACGTACGATGATAGTCACGCCTTTATTACGTCGTGACAGTCCGATCACCGTATAACTTATCGTCTCATCCAATATTTCCTTACGCAACGCTACCAATGAGACCCCGTCCACTAGCATTTGTACCCTGCTAACCGAATCCTTCATGCAAGACATCTTCGGACCGTCACGCCCCGAACCCCGAGGTCGCGCACATCCCTGCGGTCGATCAAATATGCGACATCCCAGGATACGTCGCCGACCCATTCATTTTATTACGCATGCGGAAGCGAAACAAATCCTGACAAACATTTAACTGGGATAGAAAAGCAAGCAATCAATCACAATACAAACACTCATTCACAAACACATAGGTTTAAATACAACTCGGGATCGTTCTACAAAATAGACCAACTCGACAAAAAGGGGAACCATCCTAAAACCAACTAGGACACGTTCACCGATCGCAATCTCCACCTTCCAGACTTAGGGCTTCGGTCCTTCACGCACCGCCATCAGGGACCTGAAATTTTAATCATGGCCAGGGATGAGACGATGTCTCCACAAGTTCAACTCCCTAAACCCCAATGAAAAATACACCCCGGGTGGCCTACCACATATAAGACTTACCTCGCCTCAGTTCCTTCCGCAGGTTAGCACAATTTCAAATCACTCAATCACATAGTAATATGAACTTAACAACCGAACGCATTCTCTTTCATATAACCAACAACCGCGTCCCGATTATAAGACTAAATCAAAGTTATGACACGTTCCATTCCATGCCACACAATTTCGTCCCATAATCCGACACATCAATAACACCCAACATGCATTCAATTGTTCCTTTGCCGCGCACAAGGGCATACCTACTCAAGTTCGGCTATTTACGGCATATAGCCAGGCATCGCCTCCCATGGAGCGCGGTCGTTGTCACGTCGACTCGGCATTCCCGAAGGAGCATGGGCCCGGACCCTGCACACCCGCATCCCACCGCAGGCATCCATATAGGGGCAAGTCCGACTCAACAATCCAGGACGATTCCTCTAATTATCACAGTCAAATCATACTCAGCCCTGGACACTTTTGCATTTCACTCAACGCTTCCACTTAAAATAGTGATCCCGGCCATTTTTCTTCATATTAAAAATATTCCATAAATTACTCACGTGTGGGGGACATGCTAATTTCCGAATCAAAACGCTAATATCTCACCTTTTCAAACCCCACTGTTTAATATAATAATTAAAATCCAATTTTTGCATCAAAACCCGATACTTGGGTTTTTATGAATAAAATCCATATTTATCACAATCAACACTCAAATTGCCACATCCATTCATCAAATTCAAATTCTAAAATGCACTGTGAACATCAGACGAAATTATGAGAATTTAGGTCATTCCAAATTTTCTGAATTTTTAATAAATAATTAAATTTATTGCGGAAATTAATTAAATAATAATATTCATATTTTTGCAATCCACATTCAATTTATAAAATCCGACCATCAATTTCAAAATCCAAATACACAAGCGACAATTGACCACGAAATTCTCGAGAATTTAGGGTCAGGCAAAATTTTCGGAATTTAATAAATAATTAGATTTATTCCGAAAATAATTAAATAATAATATTTTAATAATTTCGAATAATGATATATTATTAAATTATTAAATAATTTCGAAATATTTAAATAAATCAAAAGTAAATTCCTTTATGTCACATCAATGTTTATATTAATATAAACCTTCATTTAGCCTTAAATTAAACTCACTTTAAGCTAATTAAACACATTAATATAATCCACACTTAAATAAATTAAACTAACCACCTAATCACAATTAACATAAACTAAGCACACCCAAAGCGTAATTAACCTCCTAGCGAGGTTTGGTGAGGTTAAACTCACTGGATTAGCGAGCCGAGCGACTCCAAAACGATG
>CM024622.1:44539499-44597986 GCA_014182585.1 Eucalyptus coolabah
AAATGATCTGCACTATTGCATTTTAAACATCTAAGAGTATTGCGACCTACTAGTTTTACAAAGTTTCTTTCAAAATGATTTTTGTAAGCATTTCTTGTGGGTCTTTGCTTAATTCTTTCTTTTACTTTAGGAAAATCGATTAAAGGAATAGTTTCAGCAGTCATCATTCCCAAACCCAGATTTATTGAAATAAGGTATTTGAACAGAAAGTATTTTCTCTAGTTTTTCAGATCCTAGAGAAAATCTTTTTGGAAATATTTGAAATATCATTTTTAAAAATGCATTTTCTTTTAAAAGATTATCTTTACTTTCTCGAGAGAGGAAACATTCTGGTCTAAGCATTTCACTTTTTTCTTCCAAAGCATTCTCTTGTTGTTTTAAAGCAGAATTTTCCTTTTTGAGTTTAGAAATTCTTTTAAGAGAAGTCTTAAGACTAAAACATAATTCATCAATGTATTTTGAAACTTTAATAAGGATTTTGAAATTACTTACCTCGAATTCACTTTCTCGTATCTCGACGGCCTCGGAGTTTGATTCCCGAGTCCGATTGTGCCATTAGACATATGTTGGCATAATCATCATCACTATCTTCACACTCCATATTACTCCAGGTTTCAGCTTTGAGAGCTTTTTGATACCTTTCAGTTTTTCCTTTCTTCTTCCTTAGAAGAGAACAGTTGGGTCTGATGTGTCCCTTTTTCTTGCATTCAAAGAAGAATACATCTTTGTTTGATTCATCATCTTCAGCAGACTTGGTCTCGTTGCTTTTGAGAACTTTGTTTCCTTGAATTGAATCTTCTTCCTTTTCTATTAAGCTTTCAATCTTCTTATCATGAGAGCAAGTTCTTCATCATCCATGTCCTCTTTAGAATTTGTTACATCGAGTCATCATTAGATTTTAATGCAATAGATTTCTTGCCTTTAGGATCTTCGTCTTCATTGATTCGTTCCACTTCATAATACTGAAGAGTCCCAACCAACTCATCGACAGACAGTGGCATGATTCTTTAGGTCTCTCGGATTGAGGTCTTTATATGATTCCAATCCTTGGAGAGTCCACGCAGTAGCTTGTTCACTTTCATGGGATCGAAATTGGTTGACCTTGATTTTCAAGACCATTCACGATTTCGTAAAACGACTAAACATGTCATTATAGATTCTCCGGTTTCATTCTCGAAGGCTTCGTATTGACCGAGAAGAATGTTGATTCTAGTCTCTTTCACTCGATCGGTTTCTTCATAAGTAATGTGTAATCTATCCCAGACTTCTTTGGCTGTATCACAAGAAGATAGATATTCTGTTATATTCAGTAGGTGATAAAGGCACAATATAAAGAATAGATTGCTTTTACATCAAGAGCTTGTCTCTTGATTATCTCTTCCTGACTCATTTCGCTGGACTCAACAGTGTCCTTTCCTCTTTTTGAGACAAATGCAGCTTTAGGAATGATTCCTTTTTCTACAACGTCTCATTCCAGAGGATCCTTTGATCTTAAGAACGCCTTCATCTTGTTCTTTCATATGTTGTAGTCCTTTCCATCAAAGTAAGGCGGTCTGTGTTGCTTTGCCCTTCTACTAGCCTTGAGCCAACATACTAGCCATGGATCTTTTATTCTGAAGTAAAACACTTCAAACAAAGTGAGTACATGGGCTCTGATACCAATTGAGATAGCTAGTATAAGCACATAGAGGGGGGTGAATAGGTGCACAATCAATTTATCAAAATACGAAAGCAATTCTTGGCAAACGATAGAAAAGTAGTTCACTATTGATTGACAAAATGAAATACGATCAAAGTAAAGAGAGTAAGGGAGAGAAGATTGAACATGGGGTTTATAGTGGTTCGGCTTAATCCAAGCCTACGTCCACTCTTCCGCACCGACAGCCCATTTGGTTGGATTTCATTATGAACAAAAGAGAAGTTACAGTATTGCTTTTCCTTGATTCTACAAAGGTAGATGTTCTATCACACCTCCTCAAGGTTTCTCACAAATATAGACTCTCTTTTGTATACAAGTATTCGCTCAAAGGAATTGTCTAAACAACAAGGAGCTTCAGACTTTGGAATTCTTCTATCACGCACACCTCAACAACTTATAACGTCTTCCTTATATACTCCTTTATGCCATTATACCCGTTGGCACTTACCAAAGGAATTCCTTTAATCTACCCGTTGACGGAATCAATTAGGAAGATCATTATGGCTATTAAAGGAACGTGTCAATAGCCCATCAATCATGTTCGCCCATATAATCAGAATCTTGGTTTCCATAAGTAGAACCTTCCAAGAATATTTAGCAATCAACGATTCCTTAATCTTCGAGTCAATCACGATCAATCAAAGAATTCCGTTGTGTCTTTTCCAGCCATGAGATCTTCTCCAGCTTGATAAGGTCAAGCCCTTTAACGAAACATCTAGTTCTCGGATAACCTTTCTTCAACGGATTAGAGACTCACAAATGAGGATAGACTTTGAGTCTTGAGTCTGGCTGTCCTGAGGTCTTCGGACTTTAAATAGCGTAGTCTGCAAACCTTCGACTAGACTGATGGAAACGTTTTGTCAGCTTCAAAACACTTCAAGAAGATTTCTCCAACAGAGACATCATTTTTCAAGAATACATTTTCTTTTGAAAGATTGTCTGCATTTTCTTTCAAAGTAGTAACACTTTTGTCTAAACTTTTGATCTTTTCTTTCCAAACATTTTCCTATTGTTTCAATGCAGAATTTTCTCTTTAGGTTCATAAATACTTTTGAGAGAAGTTTTGAGACTACGACACAATTCATCAACGTATCTAGAGACTTTATTAGGAATTTTCAAATTATTTACCTCGATATCATTGTCTGAATCTAAGTCTGTCTCGGAGTCTGAATCTGAGTCTAATTGTGCCATGAGACAAATATTGGCATAATCATCATCACTTTCCTCACATTCTATATCACTCCAAGTGTTTGTTTTAAGTGCCTTTTAATATTTCTCAGCTTTTCCTTTCTTTTTCCTCAAAAGGGATAGTTGGGTCCGATGCGTCCCTTTTCTTGCATTCAAAGCAGACTACATTTTTATTGGATTCATCATCCTCAACTAATTTAGTCTGTTGCTTTTGAAAATTTTGTTTCTTTGGATTGAATCTTCTCAATTTTCTGTTTATTTTTCTGAATCTTCTTATCATGAGAGCAAGCTTTTCATCATCCATATCGTCTTCTGTAATCTGTGACATCGTAATCATCATTAGATTTTAATGCAATGGATTTCTTACCTTTAGGATCTTCATCTTCGTTGATTTGCTCGCTTCATAAGACTGAAGAGTCTCAACCAATTCGTTAACGTTAGAGTGACATGATTCTTTGTGTCTCCCTTATTGAGGTCTTTATGTGATTCCAATCCTCGGACGGTCACGTAGTAGCTTATTTACCTTCACAGTCCAGAAATTAATTGACCTTGATATTCAAGACCATTCACTATTTCTGTAAAACGACTAAACATGTCATTGATAGATTCTCCTGATTTCATTTTGAATGCTTCGTATTGACCGAGTCGAATGTTGATTCTGGTTTCTTTCACTCGATCAGTTCCTTCATAGGTGATGTGTAATCTATCCCACACTTCTTTAGCTGTTTCACAAGAAGATATTCTATTATATTCAGTAGGAGATAATGCACAATATAAAGAATAAATCGCTTTTGCATCAAGAGCTTGTCTCTTGGTTATCTCTTCTTGAGTCATTTCACTAGACTCAATGACTTTTTTTCCTCTTTCTAAGACTGGTGCAGCTTTAGGAATGATTCCTTTGTCTACCACATCCCATTCCAGAGGATCCTTTGATCTTAGGAATGCCTTTATCTTGTTTTTCCATATGTTGTATTCCTTTCCATCAAAATAAGGCGGTCTAGTATTGCTTTGCTCTTCAACCAGTCCTGGAGCCAACATACTAGCCATGGATCTTTAACTCAAGTAAAACACTTTAACTTAAGTGAGTACATAGGCTCGATACTTATTGTGAAACTAGTACAAGCACCTAGAGGGGGTGAGTAGGTGCAAAAACAAACTTTTGAGATAAGTGTGCAACACTAATTAGCAATAGATGATGAAAAGGAAGTTAGGCTCTTGCAGACAAAATGAATTACGATTAAAGTAAAAGAGCGTAGAGAAGAGAATATGAACACGGGGTTTATAGTGGTTCGGCTTAATCCAAGCCTACGTCCACTCTTCCGTATTAACAGCCCACCGGCTGGATTTCACTATGAAACAAAAGAGTTATTACAATAAAGCTCTTCCTTGATTCCATAGTGTAGAGACTCTGCTACACTTCCTCAAAGTCTTTCAAAGATATAGAATTTCTTTTGCGTGCAAGATTTCACTCAACAATTTAATGACTAAGAACAAGGAGCTTCAAACTTTGGAATTCTTCTATCGCGCACACACTCGAACAACTGGAACGTCTTCCTTATATACTCCTTCATGCCATCACACCCGTTGGCACTTACCAAAGGAATTCTTTTAATCTACCCGTTGGACAGAATCAATTAGGAAGATTTCGAGCTATTTAAGGAATATGACGATAGCCCACCAATCTTGCTTGCCCATACAATCAGGATCTAGGTTTCCATAAGTAGAACCTTCCAAGTATACTTCGCCAATTAACGGATCCAAAATCCCCGAATCAATCTTGATTTGAATAATGGATTCTGATATGCTGTATCCAGCCAAGAGATCTTCTCTAATCGATAGAATCAAATCCTTAACGAAACATTCAGTTTTGGATAAGCCTTCTTCGACGGTCTAGAAGAGTCTCGGTAGTCCGGAGGTCTTCGACTTTGATGGAAGAGTCTGCAAGTCTTCAGACTAGACTGATGGAAACATTTTGTCAACTTCAAAACACTCAAGAAAGTTTTCTCAACAATTCATCTTTTTGCCTTCTCCTCTTTTTTTTTTTCTTTCCTACTCTCACGTCTCTCTCACACGTCCCCTCCAAGTCTTTTCTGCACCTCTTTTGACTTTGAAGTTTGTAGAAGAAAACCTACAAGAATTTCTCTCTCACTTCCCTTCACTTTTGGACTTTTTTGTGTTCTCTTTCTTCAGACGAAGAGAAGTTCCCCTTCACTTTTTTGCAGAAGCTTTTTGCCGGAATTTTTCATTTTCCCCAAAATATCTTCTCTTTTGTTTTTCTCAAAGGAACGAACGCCAACGGGGAAAAACTTTTCTTCTCCTCTCTCCGTGTTGAATTTTTTCGACCTCTAAACCGAGAGAAAAGCCCCTCTCTAGTTTCAAACCTCGCCTTCTTTTTTATAGAGGAAAGACTCGAAGTTATTGAAGATTTCCCAATATTCACTCAACTTCTTCAACAAAAAAAGTAGCTCCAAAATCACACAACTGTTAAAATGTTTTTGAATTCAAAATTTCCCTCTAAATCAAAGATTATCTTCTATTTCTAAAAGATGAGTTTAAATTAGGTGTCAACACAGTTGTGGTACGAGCAAATCAAGATGTGCGACGAGCGGCATATCAAGTTGCACGACGAGCAGATCAAGTTGTTGCAAATCAAGTTGCACGGCGAGTGGATTGAGTTGCTCGACGAGCAGCAGATCAAGTTGCATAGCGAGCAAATCAAGTTACGCGACGAGCGGATCAAGTTGCGCGACGAGCAAATCAAGTTGCGTGACGAGCATATCAATTTGCACAACGAGCGGATGCATATCAAGTTGCGCGACGAGCGGATCAAGTTGCTCGACGAGCGGATCAAGTTGCTCAACGAGCAGACAAGCGGATCAAGTTGCTCGATGAGTATACCAAGTCGATTGACAAGCAGCGGATCAAGTTGCGACGAGCAGCAGATCAAGTTGCACGACGAGCAAGTCAAGTTGCTCCAGCTTGCTCGAGGAGTAGCAGATCAAGTTGCGCGACGAGCATGTCAAGAGTCAAGTTGCTCCAGTTTCTTCCTTCGGCCAATTGCCGGCCTCGGCCATGGCTGGCGACCGGTCGACGAGGGCCGGTGGGTCGGGCGAGCTCAACTCGCGGATCTCGCGAGCTTGAGCTCCCCGCCCATGGCCGGCCGAGCCTCGCCAAGGGCCAGGGCGACACTCCGACAAGGTTGCCGCCAAAGAAAAAAAGAAGAAGAAAAGAAAAAAAGGAAAAAATATGAGAGAAAAATTGTTTCTCAAAAGTGTTTCGGGAACAAGAAACAAGTTTTTATTGTTTCTTGTTTCTATTCTAAATTTTTTTCCCAGATATAAAAAAATAAATTTGGAATAAAAACGTAAATAAACGCGTTTTGTTCTTTTCTTGTTCCCCAAAACAAAAAATAGAAATTGTGTTCATAAACACGGACCAGAACACAAACAAATAGCCCCTAAGTCAAATCACAAAGTTTGAGAAAAGCGCACCGTTCGATAAGTCACCCCCCACTCCAAAGAAGGATGAATTCCTTAATAGCTTCATGCTTTTGGGGAAAGGACTAGTAAAGTAAAGCTATATCCTTTTGTAAGGGTAAAAGTACATTTGGAATGCTAAAATTTAATACAAGGAATAGATACCAAAAGTTCAGAAAAATACACTTAAGTGTTATTATTATTTTTTTAAATGGAACACCCGAGTGTCAAAGTCTCGGCAAAGGTGGCCGAAAATTCTATGTAATAATTTTTAATAATATATCTCACCTACGTGGCATGCTAGAGAGCTAAGTCAACAACAAAGAATAAAAATGACGTTGTTTTGTTTTTTTTTTAAATATAAATATTAATTAAATTAAAATATTTATATTTATAAAAAAAATCACCGAAAGAGTAGCAACAATGGGGAGGCAGAGGTAAGGCCTTGCACAGCCCTTGCCTTATGAGATTTTCTTCTGCGCTTTCTTAAAAATAAATATTTAAATTTAGTTCTTAAATTTAGTTTTAAATTTAATTTACTTTATATTTATATTAAAATTCAAATCTACGGTAAAACGACGCCGTTTTTGCTTTTCTTTCCATGTCTTGTCTCGTCGGAAAATGACACGTCGGCATTTGGGCCGGATTTTCTTACCGTTGACACTTATTTTGTTACGATTTTTGCACTTAAATGTACTTTTTCGAATTTTTGGCATTCAAGTATCCTCCTATACCAAGTTTTGGCACTCTAGGTATCTAGATCCCCTTTTGTAAGTTTGTTGGGGTTAATTTAATTGGAGTACAAGGATGAATCTTGCTATTTTGGAAAAATTTAAATAAGGGCTTGAAGATAAATTGTTTTCTCAAAAGAGGGTCTAAAATGGATCTTGTCTCAAATAAGTATTTGAAGTTGTCAATTTAATCTTAAATATGGACCTCAATTTAAAAGCCCCAAATCTTATTTGTAGCTAAGGGTTATTTTCGTGTAAAGATTTTTTTTTTTTTTTTCATTTTCTTTCTTTCTTAGTCAAGTTCATACCTCCTTTATAACAGCATCAGCCTCCTCAACAGCGAGCTTGCATAGATGCATAACAATTTAAATAATTCAAAACTTTATTGTTCAAATTCTATACACTTTTGCAAATTATACGAAGCAGCATCTCCACCAGCGAATTTAAAAATGCATGCTCTGCATTTTGCAATTTTGCATCTCCGCGCGAGCCCTCATCGTAGGCCTGAGGATCGCAGAGATTCCACAAAAACCTCCAGTAAATCTGGCTCAGGGACTTCAATCCAGCTTCTCCTCGCTGAACCGATCAGAGTTTGCATTAGAACGAATCTGAGTTTACCATTGACGATGATGAGGACAGTGAGCTTATGACTTACACCTTGTTGTGCTTGACCACGATCACGAGATGTGGGGCTCAAATCGAGCAAAGCGTCACATCTTGGCTCGCTCATGCTAGATCTAGGGAGTGCATTGACATATCTTTCGATGAAGGTACTGAAATTATTATAAAGGGCGATGGCAGACGAGGTTGATGGCATCAATGGCCAGGTCGACAGGGAGATAGTGATAGACTTTAGAGAAGGTGATCTGCGGAGCGAAAAAGATAGAGGCGTAAGGGTGATGGAGAAAAGAAAAGGAAAGAGAGGAAGAAAAATAGAGGAAAGAAATAAAAGAAAAAGAAAAAGTATAAACTTTGGATAAAATTGCTCTTGTTCTAAATGCAACAAGATTTACTACGAGCTTTTTTTTTTTTTTTTTTTTTGAGAAAATAGCCCCACTTAATGTCTTTATAAGAAATTTCTTGTTAGAGTGTTCATTTTCGAGGGTGTAGAGTGAAGTTGATTATGTCGGATGTTAACTTCCCATTTAAGGATAAGGGAGCTTTCCATTTAAGTATAAGGGAGCGAGGAAGAAGAGGATGACCAACATGAAAGATAGAGAGAAATGTTAACAAATGATAACAAAACTAATGTTATATCATCAACGCCATTCATCTATCTTATAAACCAGGAAAGACTTATAAAACTCCTAAGAAAATCTTATTGTCCTCTTTGACAACCAAGAAAAGACTAATGGAAGTCCCTTAGGGTTTCGCCATGGCACATTTATCATGTGCCAAGTTGCATTTATCCTGAGGGTTGAAGTCTTCGTTGTCCGAATCCTATAGTATTCGCTCAAAAAATCTACTACAAGTTTTTTATAAACTGGAATCACGTTGACCTCTCACATGCCAATTAACACTGTTTCTCATTTAGATGGAGGAGTGTTTATTAGGGCCTCATCTTCTCAAAATTTGGCATAGGATAACTATTCCAAATGATATCTTTATCATCTCGTTGATCCTGACCACATCTGTCACTATGTCACCATCATTCCACCAATAAGGGTGCGTTTGGTAACATTTCTGTTTAAAAATTGTTCCAGGAAACAAAAATAGAAAAAAAGTGTTTCTATTCCAGGGAGTAATTTTTGAACAAAAAAACGCGTTTGGTAACTGCTCCAAAATATAAAAAGAATAGAAACACGTTTGGTAAATTTGTATAATTTTTTTTATTTCTTTTAATTTTTAATATTCTTATTTTATTTTTCTATTTTCTTTCTTATTTTCTTATTTTTTCTTTTTTTTACTTACTTTTTTCTTCTTTAGGGATGACAAGGGCCGGGCGGTCTCGCCTAGCCACGGCGAGGCTCGCCGGCCCCCGGTGAGGCCGAGCCTCGCCATAGCTAGGCGAGGCTTGGCCTTGCCTTGCCGGGGCCGGTGACGCTACCGGCGAGGTCGCCCGACGGGCTGGTCGCCACCATGGCCGAGGTTGGCGATCGGCCACGTAAAAGAAAGAAAAAGAAGAAGAAAAAGAGAGAAGAAAATGGAAGAGAGAGAAAAAGTGTTCCTAAAATGTGTTTTAGAAACAAGAAACAACTTTTTTTTTTTCTTGTTTCTTGTTCCCGTATGTGTTTTTAGGAACAAAAATAATTTTGGAACAAAAACGCAAACAAACGCGTTTTCAGCTTTCTTTTTTGTTTCTAGGAACAAAAAAACAAAAAAGTTGTTTAAAAACAGAAAAAAGAAATGAAAACAAACGCAGCCTAAGCAACTAATTAAGCTCTTGGCCTTGCAAGTCTCGCCTTTTATTCATCCATTCTTACAAAGATAGGCGTGCATACAAAATACAACATTGTTCCTACAACAAATATAAAACAAAAAAGGATTACACATAATCCATAATGCAATTCAACATCATTTTTTTTTTTTCAACGGTCAATGCCGGTCAACAGTCAACACAGGTCAATGGTCAATGATGATCAACGGAGGTCAGCATAGGTCAACGTGTCAGGCCAGTCAACGGGTCATCAAGTCGGGTCGACCCGACTGAATTATCACGCGGTTGACATCACTATGATGCTAGCCATGCACTATGCGTGACATGCACGCGCCCACAATTCTCTGCACACTGCACACGCATTTGTTGATGCCGTTTTGCGATTTCTAGTTAATCCTTGTTCTAAAACAAGTCCATGATTCATTTTATATACAATGTATTGCGATCAGGAAACAGGAATAAAATAATGCTTTGATACCAATGAATGAAACGAACACCTAATTTGCAAATCACAAACTATCGAGTAACACAAAACAACATATGAAGAACGTGCTCAGAAAATACTTAAATCATTTATCGAAAAGTACATCACACAAAGGGATGTACCTTGATTTCCACAGATTAAATGCTCTTATTGTAATGGTGTGAGACAGAATTCTTCTTTTATTTCGTGAGTGAGAGAGACATGCTCTTTTCTTCTTGTTCTACTTCTCTTAAGAACACACGCCACAGTGAAAAGAAACGTTCTTTTCACTTAAGAAGGATAACTACCCATGGCTGCCTTATAGCGGTTATTTTCATTTCAAAAGTTATGGGCCCTTTTGAGTTATGGGCTGGGTTAGCCCAACATGGGGGGCCCACTACCCTTAAAACCCATCACAAAGAGATGCAATGAAGTAAAGTAGAAGAGGAAGAGAACCAAATATATATATATATATATATATATATATATATATATATATATATATATATAATTAAAAAAGCAGGGCACGGAATGAGCCCGACATTTGAGTTTTATTTGTCGCTGGTGCGGGTATAATTCGTTGAAAAGTTGGATTTATAAGATATGATATAATCAAAATGCGATGAAAAAGCCTAATTAGTAAAGAGTTACGGACATTAAAAATGCGCATGACAAAATTTAGATCATAAATTGATTTCTGGTCAAATTGATTTCTCAATTTCTATTTTAGAAATTGAGAAGTTAAAAGTTTTAGCTTTTGATTTATTCTTCAAATTTATTTTAATAGAAATCGTTTGAAATAGAAAAATTAAATTGCGTTACTAAACAGTTTTCTATTCCAAACCTGTTCGGAAAAAAGAAACAGAGAAATAAAAAAGTAAAAATTTTATCATGTGCGCCCTAAGATACCTTGATATTTTTTTTCGTAAACACCCAATAAATGATGTTGAATTTTGTTAATCCAAATTGGGCGCCACATTTTACTTTAATCATCGGTCATCGCCAGTGTGGTATAATTAGCCAAAAAAGGGGATTCATAAGAATAATATGGTCAAAAGACATGGAAAAAGCCTGGACCGAAAAAGAATTACACGAAAGAGTTATGGACATTAAGACGCCTGATATTCGTGAACACCCCCACAAAAGATGTTGAGTTTTGTTAATTCAAAAGGAATGAAATTTAACCATCATTATATTTTATAAAAATCTTTGATTTGAGTAATATTCGTCTTTCTAATTTCGCATTGGGGGATGTAATTGTAAATTTTTTCTAGATAAAACTTTTTGTGTACAAACGACCACTGGTAAGAAAGAGAATGGGGAGCCCTCCGAGCAAGAGTGAATGGTACGGATCTTGGTGCTTTCTGTTGTTTCCGATTTTTCATAATATTATTTTTTAAATTTTTTTGTATTGTTGCCGTATCGAGACAGATGGGGGATTTCTTGAATGAGGCAAAATTGCTCACTGATTTACATTATCCAAATGTGGTGCCCTTCTACGGCATTGTTTATGACGGGCCTGATGGCCTCGGAGATTCTGTTGCAAAAGTGACTGAGTATATGGTTGATGGTTCTTTACAAAAGGCTCTGCAGAAAGGTGAATGGTATGAGACTTTCTCTCTCTCTCTCTCTCTCTCTCTCTCTCTCTCTCTCTCACACACACACACACACACACACACCCACACGACTAAGTTCTTTTACAGGAAATCTGATATGCGCAAGCGTGTGCTGATTGCTAGGAAGTGGCACTTGGTATGGAGTACTTGCATGACAAGAAGATGGTGCATTTTGATTTGAAAAGCGATAACCTTCTTGTCAATCTTGGTGATCCCCGTCAACCAACTTGTAAGGTCAGTTCACTGGTGTTTGATTGCCATGACATGTATCTCGTTTTTTCGGAGATATGAGTTATGCTGTGCATGCTCTTACACTTCTTATTCTCTTGCGTACTGGAGCTATTTAGTCATTCAGGAAAAACCTGTATACGAAAGCTCGGGCGCTTGGCACATTGAAGTACTTCTTATTATTCTGAATAGATTTTTTTGAAGTACTTCACCTGCTCAAATATAAGAGCTTCCATTCATGTCTATCGAACAAAAGAAAAGAAAACAAGACACTCCTCAACATAATGACAGATATTAAAGAGTTGTGAAGTTTGAACAATTTGAGGTTGTTGCATGCTTGAACGTCTTTCGCTGTCCATATATTTACATATACAAAGTTTAACTGCAATATTGTCCTTGCAATTGATATGCATGCTTGTTAGCATCGATATCTGCTGGGCTGCTCAAGCCTCAAGCACAATGGTTGCTTGTGATTCTGCTTGTCTGTGCTGCTTTAAGCTTTCTAATTGTCAATTGCAGTGAGCTCCTGCAACATGGCTTGTTGCTACGTCGATAGCGTTTGTCTTGCATGAGGTACTGCAACGATCATTAAACCCTATCCTTGTGACCATCAAATTTCTACTTTGTTTTATGTGTTCAGAGTTATTTTGTCAGAAACTCTTGTACCAAAGGACATTTTAGACTTTTAGCGTTTCATCTAGTTAAATTGTGTTCCAATCACAAATCTCATAATTCTCTCTCCTACAAACTGAAGATATGTGAGTAGATCTTTGATATCATAGCCAAAGTAGTTCCACATGATACTTTAAAACCAGTTTCATTGCCAATGTCTCAGAACCTCTTTGTAGCAATTGACAACTTTGTTAGTCCTCAGATTTTGTGCAAGATCATTCAGTTTGATGTCTGAAATCTGTCACTTTACTGTCAGATTGGTGATCTGGGACTGGCTAAGGTAAAAAGTCAGACTCTAATCTCAGGTGATATGCGGGGAACACTTCCTTGGATGGCACCAGAACTATTCAATGACCGCGGTGATCATGTGTCTGAGAAGGTTGCGATCTTACCTTTCATTTCAACTTCCCTACATATCCCGACTTTACGTGTTTGTGTTTGTATACTGTTTCCAGTAGGATACTTTCTAGGGCCTCATCGCAGGTTGGAATTTTCTCCAACAAATCTTCTAATTGATGGGTTGCATACATGGATATCAATCACGTATCTGTAATGTCCATTATTTATATCCCACCAATTAACAACATGGTCGGAGGGAAAATCAGGAACGAAGTTTAATGTAGCCCAGAGTTTTACATCAGCAATGCGTTAATGATAACCTGACCTTTTGCTTAGGTTGCTGTATACTCATTCGGCATTGTCTTGTGGGAGCTGCTGACTGGACAAGAACCATATGCAGATCTGGATGCAAGGCACATGATAGGTGATGTTACTTCGTTTTATACTTTCATCTCAATTGGGTGAATAATGGCTGTTGACAAAGGAGATTGCAATCAAAACTGGGGGTATCATGAGCAACATGCTGTGGCTGCAGGTACCAGCATCTTGTGATCCAGAATGGAAATCGCAGATGGCGAGGTGCTGGTCATCCAAGCCATCAGAAAGACCAAGCTTCGCTGAAATTGCAAAGGAGTTGTGTTCTATTGCTTTGAGGATCACTTCCAAGAACTATAATCGCAGATAGATGTTGTACAAGATCCCTCGAGCACAAATTGGCTAAAGATGACATGCTGATATTTTTTAGCATTTAGTATTAGCAAGAGGAGGAGACTTGTTGATCATGATTATATCCACAATGACAAAGTATCTATAAGTGGATCCTTCTATTTTTGATCGAATATAAGTGGCCCTTTAAAAGGTTTTGACTTGTAGTAACAACTCTGGAAAGACTCAGTATTCTAAGGAGCAATATAAGCACATGCTAGTTGGAAAATGCTGGATGCTTGAAATGAGGCGGTTCATATGCCCCAAGGAGAGGTGGACACAGTACGGCCAGCTTCCTGGGAGGTTGACACATTACTTATGTTTTCTTTCTTTCTTTTTTCTTTTTATCGATAATGGCATTTCAGTGACTTGCTCCTATTTGAATAATACACAGTAGGCAAATGCTTGAGGCCATTTGATTGTCATTTAAATTGTCTTTTTAGATCTTCCTCTGAATAAAGAGCCTCTGGACTGGACACGAGGATGCAGATAGCAGATGGAACAGCTAAGGGCTTGGAGTACTCGCACAACGGAGCAGATCCTCCAGTTATACATAGAGACCTAGCATCCTCCAACATCCTTCTTGATGAGGGCTTCCATCCTAAATTATCAGATTTCGGGCCTGCGAAGTTGAGGTCTGTCAGGAACAAAACTCATGTCTCAACGCGTGTTATGGGGACATATGGTTTTTGTGCTCCTGAAAATGCAATGACTGGCGAACTAAGTGTAAAGTCTGATGTCTACAGCTTTGGAGTTGTCTTTCTTGAACTCATCACTGGGCTCAAGCCAATTGGCAACTCAAGGGCTCCTGGGGAGCATAATCTTGTGGCATGGGTAGGTTTCTCATATTTTTCTGAATGTGTTGTGCACCCTACAAGAAACAGACATTGTTTGCGGATTTTGTTTTATCAATGAAACAATACAAGCTGAGTATCCTCTCTTCTAATATGACGTGGTTGTAGGCTAAGCTGCTCTTCAGAGATCATAGAAATTTCCCCAAGATGCCCGACCAGCTACTACAACGACGGTATCCGATGCATGGACTTTACCAAGCACTAGCAGTTGCTGCAATGTGCCTACAAGATCAGGCACTCCTGAGGCCTTTAGTAGGTGATGTTGTGGTATCTTCCATATTTGGCCTCCCAGACTTACGACCCAAACTGATCTTCTGCCCATGGCGATGGAGAGGTCCTTCTACTCAGGATTAAAGATGGAAGGGCAAGGCTGAGGGTTCGGATGGCCCAGATGGGTATCACGGTTCCCCTTCCACTCATAGGAATTCACCCGATATTTGAGAAAGAGAGACCAAAGTAATTGACTAGTGGAGCAGAGCTGGGTCACAGTGAAACTGGCGGTGGTCTGGGAGGAAGTAGGGTCTATATTACCCCAAGCGGGTGAACTCCCACAGAGACAGACCTGGGAGTGCAGGCAGAGGAAGAGACTCCAAGGAACCGTGACCTGGACGGAGGTCATGTGGTGGCAGAAGTACGGGGAAGAACTGGAGGGAGAGAAAGTGCCCAGGTGCGGCAGGTAGCTTAGATTCTTAAAACGAGTAGACGGACCGCAACTCCAATGTCATTTCTATGTTGGCTTTACTTGATCATGACAAGGTTGCTTCTGGTGGAATCTAAGGGTTATTAATAAGGGGTTCGTTGTGTCCAAATATGCCGCTTGTCCTTCTTCTTTTTTTCTGTCAATTATTCCAGTACAGGAGAACCAAAAAAAAAAAGAGCGTTTTGGTATATTGGAAGATTGGTGCTGTAATGTCCTTTTTGTCCCGTTGTGCCTCACGAATAAAAACTCTTCATGTGTAAGTGGGATTTCCAGTTCATGCTGAAAAAGTAGAAGGGATAACGTATTTTGCCCCTTGCATGTAACAACAGTTGAAAAACCCGACTTTGTCAAGGTCAGCGTTATTGAAACCATGCGCTAAAGTAAAAGAGGTACGCTCTTCACTCCCTCTTCTTGTGAGAGTTTTTCTTTTTCCTCCTAGGAGCTTTCCTAATCCATGGTGATAGCTTACTTTGAAAAACCTAAATAGCCCTTTGATCAACAATTACTCATGGAGTTCATACTGATACCATAATTTCTCATCAATCCGCATCGCAATGGAGCGCCTTATTCACACTGATCATCCCTCTCTGCCGACCCATTCTCGGTCTCAGCCCCTTCTTGTCTCTTTCTGCGTTAGGCCGTGGTGAGGCGCGATCACGCTTACTCGCACCACTCTATATTCCGGAACTTCCAGAGTAAACCTAGTGTTCAGAATTCCTAACATTTCTGGGTCGCAAGAGCATTGTGCGTTACGCCTAGACCTCCCTTCAGACACGACTTTTTCCTTGTCTGTGCTGGGCGAGATTGAACCTACTCGCTCGACGTGCTGTTTTCCTGCTCTCATGGGCTCGGTGGCGTCACAGTTTTGTCCAGCTCCTGTGTTTGGCTTTGTCTCGGCTTGGGCTCCCTGTCCGCTACATGTAATGGCCTTCAAAGAATGATTTGGTGCTGGGGTCAAGTCCTGTAATAGAAAGGCCGAGGAAATCATGGAAAGCGAGTTAGAAAAGGTATAGAGACTTGCTGCACTTTGTAGAACAATGGGACGAATGTGGTTAGAAGCTATATAAGACCGACACTGACATGCAACATACAAATGACACGTTGATAGGTCATTTCTCAAAAATAAATAATTTAAACATGTTCGACACATTATATATTAAATATATTTTTATATATAAATAAATAAATAATAAAAAGAGCTTAAAATTAATTTACACTTCAAATATTAATTCAACATTGTTAATATCATTCATTATTTTAATTTGACAAATTCAATTGCATTACATTACAATAATACATAAAACTTATAGGAAAAAAATTATTTAAAGGAAAATGCTGAAATGGTATTTTTAAATTATTTATTTATTCTACGGGCATTTTATTACTTTTTCATAGAAAAAACTTTTAAAAAGCTAAAATAATTAAAAAAAAACTAAACTAAGGGGGAGAGAGAGAGAAAGAGAGAGAGAGAGAGAGAGAGAGAGAGAGCCATGATGGTGGCTGGGCATGTCACGCCATTGCCCCCGTTAGCGGCGTGCCTAGCCACCGTCGGCAATGGAGGGGACGACCCTCACCAGCCCGAGGCAAGGCCCGGCAAGGCTTGTCCAGATCTCGAGCAACACATCGACTAGGGTCGGCAAGGCTCGACCCTAGGCGAGGGCCGCAACCCTCACTAGGCTCGAGTGAGGGGCGGCATGGCCCAAATCTAAGCAAGCCTTGCTCGGGCCTCGCCCGAGGCATCGCCTGATCTAGTCGACCCTCATCGGTCCTTGCCTAGCCGGCGGGGCCTCGCCTAGGCTGTGAGGGTTGCTCCCCCCCAATTAGGGCTAGCAAGGTCACCGCCCCCCTTCAACGATATGCGGCGCCCAACCACCAGCCCTACCTCTATTTTTTTTTTTTGTATATATACATTTTGACCCCTCAAGTATTTAAAGTTTTTAAAATTGACTCGTGCATGTTGGAATCACGTGTTGGAGCATGTCGAAGAGAGTTGACCGTGTGTCAAATTTTTGATACTCGTTCGCGTGTCGAAGATGTCAAACACGTGCCGGAGTGTCAAACACAACACAAAAACTCCCGAGAGTGTCGATACTACATAAGTTAGAAGATGTTGTAGCCAATGTGTTTGAGAAAATTCCCAAAGAAAAATTAAAAGAATGTAACCTCACTTTGTCGGGGAAACTCTACTTCGAACCCAATGTTAACTTTCTAGCATTCTTATCTATGGTAAAAGAATGGAAAACGAGAACATGGTACGTGACCAATTGGAGCTGGCCTTATTTTCGTTTAACTTGGAAATTGAGACGAAAAGAGTCCTTGATGCTAGTTCATGGCTCATGGGTGAAGCATGATCCAAGACCATTTGTGATAGGCTGTGTCTCGCACATGGACCTATCCAAGAATAGCCCGCGACCGAACCACGAACGATCTTTGATTCGTGCATGGCCAGCCCATGCGCAATACGAAGAGAGGCCCATGCACAACCCATGATCGGTCTGTGAGCAATGTTCGGCCAACCCACGTGCAACTTGTGACCGTTCACCTGCTCTTGTGTTAGGCGGCCCTGCTGCCTTGATCTTACTTCTAACACACGCCCATGGGCTTACCAAAGGCTAGAGCCATTAAGTGGCCTGTTGTGTAGTCTTGTAGTAATGATATGGATTCAAATACTACCGTTGGATCAGGGGGACGATCAATGGCGAGGATAAGACCTGAACTTGTGAATAGGGGTCCTTCCTCCTCGTTGTATTAAGCTCATTCACAAGTGAATATACTTGCTCCTTGCTCATACGATCCTTGTGTTCGTGTGTGTGTATGTAAGGCTAACTTGGGATCAATAATCCTAAGGCCGCACGGGTGTGTGATCAATCGGAAACAACCGACCATAACACTAATCTGTGATCCTTCTCAAACAATTTGCTTCCTCCGGCAACTAAGCCCCAACTTATCTGTTCACTGCTATGAATTTACTCATTGCGCCTTTTGGGTGCAAGTGTTGAGCTTGCCACTAATATAGCTAGTATAAGTACCTAGAGGGGGGTGAATAGGTATATAAAAGATTTTTCTCGATAATTGCACAATACTAGACAGGTTGATAGATTTGAGACAAACAATAATCAAAGTAAGACCGAGAGAAGGGAAGAGAAAATTGAACACGCGGTTTATAGTGGTTTGGCTTATTTCAAGCCTACGTCTACTCTTCTGCACTGACAACCTATTGGCTGGATTCCACTATGAACAAAGAGATGTTACAGTGTTGTTCTTCCTTGATTTCTCGGTGTAGATGATCTACCACACTCGCTCAAGGTATCACTAAGTATAGACACTCTTTGTGTATACAATTTCGCTCAAAATGTATCGACTAATAATTAAAGTGCTTCAGACTCTGAAATTTCTCTATCGATCATGCACTAAAGCAACTAGAACGTCTTCCTTTTATACTCCTTTATGCCATCATACCCGTTGGCACTTACCAAAGGAATTACTCAAATCTACCCTTTGGACGGAATCAATCAAGAAGATCATTCGAGCTATTAAAGGAACCCGACGATAGCCCATCAATCCCGTTCGCCCATATAACCAGGATCTTGGTTTCCAAGAATAGAACCTTTCAAGAATATTTCGTCGACCATCGGATCTTCAAACGATCTTGATTACGAATAAAAGAATCCATTACATTTATCCAGCCAAGAGATCTTCTCCAGGGATAGACTAAATCCTCAATCAAATACTTCGGCTCTGGATTGCCTTCACACGGATTAGAAAAACTATCAATGAAAATAGTCTTGAGTCTTGAGTGATCTTGAAAGTCTTCGTGATCTCTTCACTCTAAACAGATGGTCTGCAATTATCCAAACTAGATCGATAGAAACGTTTTGTCGACTTCAAAATATTCTTGAAAGATTTCTCCAACAATCTCCCCTTTTTGATGGTGACAAAACTTTCCTGTAGATTTGAACAACTTTGACCTACAAAACATTACTCAAGCAATATGGCTATCTCGTAAAGATTAATAAATCAACTAGACTCTGCATCCACAGAAAATCGGTTAGTTTTTCATGAGTAAGACCATACAACAACACTTGATATAAATGCAAACAATCAAACATCAAAATCCACACCCAAGTCAGTCAAATTCAAGTTCACACCCAAGTCATACTAAAAAACAAACATTCAAACACACAAAAGAAATTTAAAGTCAAAGTTTAAAGAGTTCAAATTGCAATTCTCCCCCTTTTTGTCATCATTAAAAAGGTGAGAAAAGAGTCAAGTCTTCTTGGGAATGCGCACAACTGAAATCTCCCATCGACTGTACGATGCCTTCTAGCCTCTTCAAGTCTTCCCGTAGATGAGCCACCTCTTCTCCTTTGGCATTGGCTTGAATTTGAAGAGCGAGGTCTTTCATTTGATCCGCTAGGGTAACAGAAGATGCTTGTCCAGCATTCTTCAGGACTTGAAGTTCATAGTGCAGAGCATAGATTTGACCCTGCATTTCCAGAAGAACATCAAGGATACGACAAAATCTGCTGTATTGTCCGTCCGTGTGCTCGCATTTGCTCTCTCGGATGGAGTGAAGGCAAACGATGGAACTTCAGTGTAATTGAGTAGATTTGGTGTTGACGTATCATGTCCTTCCTCGGGCATTTGAGAAGCCTGAAAATCTTCTGGATTTGCTGGTGAGCGACTCACACCTTCACCGTTGACAGCATGTGGTGTAGTCCTTCCTTGCTCACCATCTCCCCCTGTCTCTAAGACCTCAATTGGGGATGAGTTATGGTCATGCTCTTCTGCGCCTTAATTCCCTTCCTCTGCGGCTTCATCTGCAGATTTTTATTTTTTTGCTTCTCCTTCTTCTTCAGCTTCTTTCTCTTCATCTTCTTTCTCTTTCTCTTGTTGCTCCTCTCGCTTCTTTGTTCTTTGCTTGTCCCTCTTCTTCTCTCTCGTTCTTTTTCCTCTCGCTTCTTTTCCTTTCTTCGTCGTTCCGTTGATTCAGGTACGTAACGTCCGGGTCCTTTTCAATGCGTAGATAGTGAGATCTTCCTCTTCATCTTCATCCTCCAAGATAAGAGTTCTTTTCTTTTTTGGATGGAGCACCCATGGGCTCCTTCCCTTTTCTCTTTGATGCAGAAGATACTGGAGTCTTCACTTTGAACTTCTCCATTGCCTTATTAAGCTCTTTCAAACGCATTTTTGTCAGCATTTTCAAACCCACCACCATTTTGTCGCATGGTCGAACACAAAGAGTATGTGGAGGTTCAATGTTCAAGTGTCTGAAAATCTTGGTCACAAGACTAGGATAAGGCAATTGGCCCTTGTCCTTCACCATTGCTTTGTACATGTGAAAGAGAATGGTGTGAGGGAGAGAGAACTTTTTCCCTGAATTGATCGCGTACATCAATTTCGCCTCGGAGTTAGACACGTCGCCTTGGATGTAGACTTTGGCCTGATACAGCTTGATCACAATTTTGTGAAGCAAGATGTTGATGGCGCGCATTCTTGTATAGGTAATTCTTCCTCTCGTATCTCGTGTCTTTGACAAGCTCCAGTGTGGCACGAGCAATCGAAACTTTGATTGGTTGATAGCGTCCTCTTTCAACTCCAATTATATCTGCCAACATGTCCACATCTACCACATAGTCTTGGTCTCGAACATTGAAGGATATTCTATTCGCATCTAAAAGCTAAGATTCGAATAGAAGTATGCTGTCAATTGCACATAACGGTCTATGGTATTGGAGTAAAATTGCTCAAGTTGAAGCAGATTGAACTTCTCCCTTAAGTTCACATTAATGGCATCCAAGAAATTGAAATCAACACTCCTAGGGTTTATCACCCCTCATTTCAACAAACCAAGAACAAATTCTCTGTTTCTTCGATTTAAATAAATCCATCCTTTTTCCCTTCACCTTTGCAGCAACACCCATTCTAGGTTGAAATTCACTGAACATTTTATTATCATCGTTCCCGTCAGTCGGATTCAGTCCCGATACACGAGGGTCACTTGGAATGTTCGCAAGTGCTTCCTCAGCCTTTCCTTTGGGAGCAATTCCCAAATCCTCCATTTGTTACAAAAAGATATACTCATTCCCATAATTCTTATCTTTAAGGAAATCATCTACGTAGTTTAGTGGAGTCCCAATGCTCTTCATCGCACGATAGAGCTTGTAAATAAAAGAGGGTTTTTGGACTCTTACAGGGTCTGCGTCCTCGATTATTTCTTCCTTCGGTTGTTGACCCGCACCTTGTGGGGTAGATGGTGAAGAGTGACGTGGTAGAGAGTGAATCGGGCTCTATTGCCGACTTGGTAAATCTTCTTCTTCGGTGAGATCGAAATGGGTGGGCCCCTCCTCATTCTCTATGGTCCCCCTGTTCGTGATTCTTGAAGACTTTCTCGAAGAAGACATCATTCCTTGTCGTTGAAAGATTCCTTTACTCGCTTTCCCAAGAAAAGATGACAACTTTCTCGAAGATGAACACGAAGTAGAGACAGGATTGGGAGGAGAATGCCTTTTTAGTTTTTGAAGTTTAAGCGAGGAAAACTGTATATATATATATATATATATATAACTCAGTTTAAAAAGAAAAAAAACCAATCGGCACAAAGGAAAATGAACAGACGCCTCTTTTAAAATCGATAACTGCCAAATTGAAGTTAATCTTTTTGAAAAGACAAGATTTCATTTTTCACGGAAATTATAAATTAACTGAACTAATGATCGTACCTTTTCGAGATTGAATATAATAACAACTTACGTATAGCCATGAATGTCTCGAGTCCGAGGGTTGGAGAGTCTCTAGACTTTAATTTCCTCAAGTTTCAAAATGTTGAGTCTGGAACGGATAAAATCGAATTGATTTTTCTCTAAAGGTTTTGTGAATATATCTGCTAGTTGATTTTTTTTTAATCAACAAATTGAATCGAGACTTCTCCATTTTGAACATGATCTCTAATGAAATGATGTCGAATCTCTATATGCTTTGCTCTTGAGTGAAGGATTGGATTTTTAGTGAGATTGATTGCGCTGGTGTTGTCACATTTAATCTCTCGTGCATGAGTCTTCAATTCCAAAGTCTTGTAGCTGTTGTTTTATCCATAGAATTTGCGAACAACAACTTCTAAGAGCTACATATTCTGCTTCTATTGTTGAGAGAGCCACGTTGCTTTGTTTCCTTGAAAACCAAGACACTATCCCCGTTCCAAGCAACTAGCAAGTTCCCGAAGTGCTCTTTCTATCAACTCGCAACCGGCCAGATCTGCGTCTAAATATCCTTGAAGATTAAAGTCTCCCTTCTTAGGATACCAAAGACCGATGCTTGAAGATAAAGCAACATATTTAATAATACGTTTCGTAGCATTGAGACGGGATTCTCTAGGATCCGATTGAAACCTAGCACAGATGCAAACACTCAACAAAATGTCGTCTAGAAGCGAAGATAAAGAAGTGAACCAATGATGCTTCTATACAGCTTTTGATCAACTTTCTTCCCTTCTTCATCTTTGTCTATCTTTAAAGAACTTGACATCGGTATGTCGGTCTTTTTGCACTTTTCCAGTCCAAATCTTTTGACAATATCATTAGCATATTTTTCTTGATAAATAAAAGTTTCTTCCTTCAATTGTTTTAGTTGAAGACCAAGAAAGAATGTTAACTCTCCCATCATACTCATTTCAAACTCATCCCGCATAGACTTAGAAAATTTCTTGCACAGACTTTCATTAGAAGATCCAAAAATAATATCATCCACATATATTTGAACAAGTAAAAAGCTTTTGTTTTCCTTTTTGATAAATAAAGTAGTATCTACTTTACCTTTGACAAAACCATTATGTATTAAGAACTTACTTAGTCTGTCGTACCAAGCTTGAGGTGCTTGCTTTAAACCATACAAGGCCTTTTTTAGTCTCAAGACCGAGTCTTGGCTTTTTTGGGTCTTCAAACCCTGGTGGTTGTTCCACATAAACTTCCTCATGGATAAATCCATTTAGGAAGGCACTTTTTGACGTCCATTTGGAATAACATGAAATTTTTATAACAAGCAAACACAAGTAATAGTCGAATAGCTTCTAACCTTGCTATGCATAAGTCTCATCATAGTCTATTCCTTCTTCTTACGTATATCCCTTGGCCACGAGTCTTGTTTTGTTTCGTACGACTTTTCCTTTCTCGTTCATCTTGTTCCTGAACACCCATTTAGCTCCAATAATAGTTTTACCTTTTGGTTTAGATGTCAATTCCTGCACATCATTAATGTTGAACTGTCTGAGCTCTTCTTGCATAGCTTCAATCCAGCTTTCATCAGATAAAGCTTCTTTTATGCTCTTTAGTTCAATTTTAGAAATGAGAGCCACAGCACTATACTTTTTACGCCTTTTGGATTTGGTGCGAATTCCTTCATTAATTTCGTCGATAATGAGATCTTTGGGATGACTGGACTTATGCTTCCAGTTACTGGTTGATTTGTCTGGTTGATGATCTCTTTCTTTATTTGAATCTTCACGAACAGCTTGATGCTGGTCTTCCAGAGTCCGAGATGCTTCTTGAGTTGTAAGTTTTAGAGGGTTTGGAGCAGGTTCAGAGTCTTCATGATGAGTCTGACTGGATTCATCTTGCATGGAGTCTTGAAATTTGACATTCATTGACTCCTCCACAGACCGGGCTCTTCTTGTTATAGACTCGTAGGCTTTGCTTGATGTAGAATATCCAAGGAAGATGCCTTCATCTGATATTTCTTCAAACTTACCAACTCGATCTTTTGCATTTTTCAATATAAAGCATTTGCAACCGAACACATGAAAGTATGAAACAATAGGCTTCTTACCTTTGAATAACTCATAAGGGGTTTTCTCTAGAATAGGTCTTAAAAAGACTCTATTGATGATATAGCATGCTGTTGAAACAACTTTCCAGCCCAAAATCGTGAAGAAATCTTACTTTCAATTAAAAGAGTTCTAGCCATTTCTTGAAGAGATCTATTCTTTCTTTCCACAACTCCCTTTTACTGAGGAGTATATGGAGAGGAGAACACATGCTTAAAGCTAGATTCATCACAAAATTTTGTAAAATTTTGATTTTCAAATTCACCTCCATGATCTGTTCTTATACTTGAGATAACACATCCTTTTTCATTTTGAACCTTTTTAGCAAATTTTTCAAAATACTAGAAGGTTTCGACTTACTTGCAAGGAAATATACCTAAGTAAAGCGGAGTAATCGTCCACAATTACTAGGCAATATTTCTTACCTCCAATGCTTTGGGTTCTAGTTAGTCCGAAGAGATCCATATACAGTAACTGTAGTACATGATTAATAGAGACATGATTTATTGGCTTAAATGAATTTCTTACCTGTTTTCCCAGAATACATGGAGTGCATGGATCAGACTTTTGGTATGGTAATTTGGGTAGACCTCGAACAAGCTGCTTTGATGAGATTTTGGCTAATTGCTTCATGTTGACATGACCAAGCTTTCTGTGCCATAAACTTGCTTCGTCTTGAATTGAGATTAGGCATTGCGATTCATTTGGTTTCACATCTAGAAGATAGATATTTCCATGTCTTCGACCCATGAAAGACTGAGTAGAGTCTTTACTGGTTCCAGAACATGTTCCTTCTTGAAAGAAGATCTTAAAACTAGTATCACACAATTGGCTAATGCTAAGAAGATTGTAATTGAGTCCTTCCACTAGGGAAACATTACTTATTGTGAGATTTCCAATTTTCACAGTTCCAAATCCCACAATACTTCCTTTGCTGTTTCCTCCAAATGAAACTTTTCCACCATTTACTTGAACAAGCTTTATGAAGCAATTTGAGTCTCCCCGTCATGTGTCTTGAGCATCCACCGTCAAGATACCACTTTACCTTTTTCTTGACGGAGATCTACATTTAAAAGAGAGTCTCAAGCTTTCTTTGGTACCCAAATTTTCTTGGGTCCTTTGGTGTTAGTAAGATAAACAGATAGCCCATACTTTCTTAACAGGTTTCCAAACCATAGGACACTCTTTTTCAAAGTGATCAGGACTGTTGCACTTTGAACACCCGAGGGCATTTTGACCTACGGACTTTACAAAAACTTTCTTGAAATGATTTTTGTAAGCCTCTCTCGAGGGTCTTTCCTTAATTCTTTCTTTTACTTTAGGAAAATCAATCAAGGGAATTGTTTCTGCTGTCATACCTATACCGGACTTATTGAAGTAAGATCTTTGAGCTGAAAGAATTTTTTCAAGTTTTCCGGACCCTATTGAAAATTTCTTTGAAATATTTGATAAGTCAGTTTTTAAAATGGCATTTTCTTTCAAAAGATTATTTTCATTTTCTTTAAGAGTGGAAACATTCAAGTCTAAACTTTTAACTCTTTCTTCTAAAACATTTTCCTTTTGTTTTAGAGCTGAGTTTTCCTTTTTAAGTTCGGAAATTCTTTTAAGAGAAGTCTTAAGACTAAAACACAGTTCATCAATGTATTTAGAAACTTTGACAGGAATTTTAAAATTACTTGCTTCAAATTCACTGTCTGAATCTGATCTAAAATCTGAGTCTCGAGTCCGATTGTGCCATTAGACATAGGTTGGCATATTTATTATCACTTTCTTCACACTCAGTATTACTCTAGGTTTCGGCTTTGAGAGCTTTTCGAAACTTTTCAGCTTCTCTTCTTCTTCGTAAGAGGACAATTGGGTCCGATATGTCCCTTTTTCTTACATTCAAGCAAACTAGATCTTTGTTTGGTTCCTCATCATCAACAGTACTTGGTCTCGCTGTCTTTGAAAACTTTGTTTCTTTAAGTTGAACCTTCTTCCTTTTCTATTCAGTTTTCTGAATCTTCTTATCATGAGAGCAAGCTCCTCATCGTCCATATCATCTTCAGAATCAGTATCATCGAATCATCATTTGATTTTAATGCAATGGATTTTTTACCTTTTGGATCTTCGTCTTCATTAATTCGTTCCACTTCATAAGACTGAAGAGTTCCAATCAGCTCGTCGACAAATAGTAGCATAATTCTTTGCGTCTCTCTTATTAAAGTCTTTATGTGATTCCAATCCTTGGAGAGTCCACGCAGAGCTTGTTTACTTTCATGGGATCAAAATTGTTTGTCCTTGATTCTCAAGACCATTGACAATATCTGTAAACGGCTAAACATGTCGCTTATAGATTCTCTTGGTTTCATTTTGAAGGCTTCATATTGACCGAGGAGAATGTTAATTCGGTTTCCCTCACTCGATCTGTTCCTTCATAGGTGATATGTAATCTGTTCCAAACTTCTTTTGCTGTAACACAAGAAGATATTCTCATTATATTCAGTTGGTGACAAAGCACAATATAAAGAGTAAATTGCTTTTGCATTGAGTGCTTGTCTCTTGATTATCTCTTCCCGAGTCATTCCGCTGGTCTCAACAGTTTCTTTCTCTCTTTCGAGACTCGATGCAGCTGTAGGAGTAATTCCTTTTCTACAACGTTCCATTCTAGAGGATCCTTTGATTGTAGGAAAGCTTTTATCTTGTTCTTCCAGATGTTGTAATCCTTTCCATCAAAGTAGGGTGGTCTGGTATTGCTTTGCCCTTCCATCAGCCCCCGGTGCTAGCATACTAGCCATGGATCTTTTACTCGAAGTAAAACACTTTAGATAAAGTGAGTACACGGGCTCTGATACCAATTGATATAGCTAGTATAAGTACCTAGAGGGGGTGAATAGGTATATAAAAGATTTTTCTCGATAATTGCACAATACTAGACAGTTGATAGATTTGAGACAAACAATAATCAAAGTAAGATTGAGAGAAGGAAAGAGAAAATTAAACACACGGTTTATGGTGGTTCGGCTTATTTCAAGCCTATGTCCACTCTTCCGCACCGACAGCTTATTGGCTGGATTCCACTATGAACAAAGAAATGTTATAGCGTTGTTCTTCCTTGATTTCTCGGTGTAGATGATCTACCACACTCGCTCAAGGTATCACTAAGTATAGACACTCTTTGTGTATACAATTTCGCTCAAAATGTATCGACTAATAATTAAGGTGCTTCGACTCTGGAATTTCTCTATCGATCATGCACTAAAGCAACTAGAACGTCTTCCTTTATACTTCTTTATGCCATCATACCCATTGGCACTTACCAAAGGAATTCCTCTAATCTACCCGTTGGCGGAATCAATCAAGAAGATCATTCGAGCTATTAAAGGAATCTGACGATAGCCCATCAATCATGTTCGCCCATACAACCAGGATCTTGATTTCCAAGAATAGAACCTTCCAAGAATATTTCGTCGAACATCGGATCTTCAAACGATCTTGATTACGAATAAAAGAATCCGTTATATTTATCCAGCCAAGAGATCTTCTCCCGAGGGATAGGACTAAATCCTCAACCAAATACTTCGGCTCTGGATTGCCTTCGTCACTGGATTAGAAAAATTGTCAATGAGAATAGTCTTGAGTCTTGAGTCTTGAGTCTTGAGTCTGGTGATCTGAAAGTCTTTAGACTCTAAACAAAAGATCTGCAATTACTAGACCGATAGAAACGTTTTGTCACTTTAAAATATTCTTGAAAGATTTCTCCAACAGCCACTAGCATGAATTACGGAGAATGAGATGCTGAAAGTGGTGTCAAAGATAGGGAAGAAACTAAAGTCTGGGGTTGCCATGAATTTTGAAGATGATCAACTGTGGTTTGACTCTAAGTACCAACGTCTCCCTTATTTTTGTTACTCATACGGGAGAATTGGCCACTACACAATTAGCTGTAAGGAAGGGCCTTAAAAAGAACCCGGCCAAAAGAAAACGGTTCGGATCCGGCTATTTGTTAAATGTAGAAGCACAAGAGATAAGCCCATTTTGGAAACTATTTTATGGGAAATAATTTCCCATGCCCGAGGAGGAAGAAATCATTCCCGAGACGGCAGGATTGGCCGACATAATGAAGACATTGTTTCTATTGAAAATGATAAGCAGCAAATGGCAAAACCAATGGAGATTCAGCTAATAGAATCATTGAAGCCATAGGGTAAAGCATAGCTTATGTGGTAATGACAGAAAGGAAAAAGAAGAAAAGGAACACAACTCCTATTTTTAGGATACGTTTAGTAATATTTTTATTTCCGTAAATAATTTCTTTTGAGAAATAATTCTTTTCTATTTCTATTCTCTAGAACAGTTTCTGAGTAAAACAATGCATTTGATAACCGTACAAAATTCATATTCCTAGAATAGAAAAAGAATAAGAATGCGTATGGTACAACTCACAAATTTTTTGTGATGTAAAATTTCTTTTAATTTTTTAGCAATTTTTTTGAGATTTTTTTTTCTCTTCTTCTTCCTCCTTTAGCTAGTTGTCAAGCACCGATGGATGATGGCGACCGACAAAAGACAAGGGCAAGAGGTGAGGGGGGTGACCAACGGCATGCAAAGGGTGGTGGATAGCAGACAGAGCAAACGGTAGCATGCGGCCAGCGGCAAGATAGGAGAAGAAAAGAAAAAAAATGACTTATTTGTAGAAATTGTTCCTAGGAGCATAAAGTTACTTTTTATTATTATTTATATTCCAAATCTATTATCTCGCCACTTTTCTACTATGGGGATGTAAAAATTAACTAACGTTATTAAATGGATTTATATTCTTTTTTTTTTTATTCTAGGGAACAAAAGATTAGAAGAATAGAAAAGTTGTCATGCAAACCTTTAGGGTGCGAATGATAATCATTATTTCAAAAATCAATTTCGACTAGAAATTGATTTTTTCTATTTCTATTCCCCATAAAAGTTTCTAAACAAAAATACAAGCTCGATAATCTTATAAAATTTATGTTCCTAAAATAGAATTTCATTTGATAATGACACAAAATTTGTCCCTCTTGAATAGTGGTGAGAGGAGTTCGGTTCGACAATCGTGACCAACAACTCGGGGGATGACCGATGGTTGGCCGGATGGGCGGCAAGCGAGCGGCAGCAGTGATCGACAATAGGTAGGCATGCGGGTGGCAAGTGATAACCGATGATTGGCAGCCGACGGCTATTAGCGGGCGTCGGCATCCGGGGGTCCGACATCGAGGGTTGATGACCCGGTAGTGGGCGGCGGGCAACCGGCATCCAATGTCGACGTCCCATGGGCAACGAGTGAATGATGGGTAGTTACGAAAATGAATAATGATAAGAGTTTTCATTTCTTACTTTTATTCTAGAAATAGATAAGCTAAAAATTTTAACTTTTTTTATTTATGATCCAAATTTATTTTTGGAATGAAAATCTATTTCAAGAATGGAAAATTGAAATTATGTTACCAAACATATTTCTGTTACATACATGGTACGGGAAACAAAAAAAAAAAAACATAGAGAAATAGAGAAACATAATGATTATCATATGTGTCCTTAGACTCACCTCGATGCTTCTCCAATTCATCTAAGAAGAGTAGACAGGATCACAAAACCCTAGCAACTAAGAAGATGAAAACATACAATCCTTATACTTCTCAAGGGACTAATTCAAGTGCTATTGATAAAACTCAACTTGTTGATACTACCATACTAGAGAAAGAGGAGGTAAAGGAATGGACTTTAATAGCTAGCCCTAATAAGCCACTGGGGATAGATGAAAGTTTTGAGTTGAAACTATCAAGTTGTATTTGGTAATCCATATTTAAGCCCAGATATGATAATAAATTATCCTATCCAGTGTTTGGTAATGACCTCTGGACTAAATTAATCCGGATTTATGCTAGATAAGAAATCCGAGAGGGGGATAGGATAAATTCGGATTGGATAAAAAAAATTACAAATAACTTAACAACCCCTCTTTTCCAATGATGGATCCCCATGGAATATGAGAAAATTAAATTGGAAGAAAATATGCCAGAATTGATCCACACAAGCTTTCATTTTCTTCGAAGGACAATCAAGATGAGAATCAGCACTCAACCGACAGAAATGAAAATTCACCATAAGAGGAAAGATCTTCTCCACATGGTTACGGTAGACAAAGCTTGCATGACCTCACTTTTGCCTGTGAACATCAACCCATAAAAGATTTGTCAAGAAAAAGATCTCCTCAGGCAACCAGCAATAAGCAAACCATGTCAGCATGAAGCTATTAACAGGCCAGCTCTAGCCAAAGTTAAGGATGGTGGAGGAGGTGTTGGTAATACATTCCCAAAAGGTAAGTTGATCGACAAGATGATTTCCCAAGTCCAACATTTCAAAGAACTTGAATGGGGGCTCCTCACCAAGTCCATTGGTTCAAGAAGACCAGCAGTACAGAAGCTGGTAATTTTGCGCAAGCAAATGGAATTTCTGTCAAGGAAGATATCTTCAGCTTCAAGAGTTTTCATTTGAGGAAGCTTCAAGATGGATATAGGGTGCATCATCGTTTTCCTTAGGAGGTCACCAGCGTAGTTGATAGCGCATCCTAATATCCATGTTATATTCGGACATTTACCAAACACACAATGGGATTTTTCACAATCCGAAGAACCATCCAGAATATTTTTAATCCCATCTTATCTTATCCTATCACAATTTATATCTGGCCAATCATATGCAACCTCAACATTTAGGTTCTACCTTGACGTTCCAACATCTTCAAGTCCAAGTGGCTCAAGAAATACTTAATGTAGGGTTCCTGATGAAGACAAAGAATAAAAGAGTTGTGGTAGATAGAATAAGAAAAATCAGCTTCCATTCTAGGAGTCCATTTGACTTGAGTAGGTCTTTAAAAAGCTCAAGGGTCCTTCAAATAAGCGAGAGACCCCGCTTGGTTGTGAACCGTATTCCTTGCTGAACTAGGAAGACAAATATCGGTTTAGTTATAGGAGGAGTCAGGCGCCATGTCCCCGAGGCATTATATCGGGCAAATTGCTATCAATCCCCCGGGGATTACTGGTCATGTGGGGTGAGATGTCGGTGGGAGTGGAGGATAATTTAAGGCAGAAGAACAGTTCAAGTGCCATAACTTGGCATGGGGAGACACTTAAGTGCCATAACTTCAAAAATGTACACTTAAGTGCCACTTTTTTTTGAAAAGTGGAACACTTAAGTGCCACCTCCGGCGACCCTTGCCGGAAATCCTATATGGCAAGATTTTATTATTTTTTATTGCCTATGTGGCTCGCCGGAGAGCTGAGTCGGCTCTAACTCACCGAAAACGACGTCATCTCGTATAATAAAAGCCCCGAATCTTTCAAAACGACGTCGTCTTCCCAAATGCCCCAAATCTGAAACCCTAAATCGGCCAAAACCCCTATTGAAGTGCTCGAATCCAAGTCTCGAACCCTAATTTTCATTTGCCCAAAATTCCTTCGTCGAATCTTGGAAATGGAGAGCAAGACTTGTAGCACGCCTCAATTTCCTCTCACCGGCGAAGGAGAAGGCCAGTGTTTCTATTTTGTGGGTTACCGAGTCCAAGAAGAACGTCGTGGACTTGAATCAATCCTAGGAGAAAATTTTAGGGATGCGCCCGATATAAAAAAGCGTCGAAGTGCAAATACTTCAAATGGGTTGATGCGAAGTTCTTCGATCGAGCCACGATGTGATATTGGATCTACTTCATAAAAGACAGCAATCTCCATCTGTGTTCATGGACAACTTGGACGATGTTGACTCAATGTAAGCTCAAGTGTCTTCGCTGAACCTTTCAAAAATGAAGTCTCAATGCACGCTCAAGCATATTCAACTAAACCTTCCAAGAATGAAGTTTCAATGATAAAAATTGAACGAAAATATTACCAAGCATTTATTATGGTGTTGTTTTTTTTGTCTATTGTACTTTATGATGAAATGTAAAACACTTGAAAATGAGAAAAAGTTTATCCGACTTGCCATAGTTAAAAATGGTGTTGTTCTGAATTAAACGTAGGTTTTTTTCTTTTTGAAAGATGCGAAGAAGTTTTTGTTGTTTTACAATATTATTGTGGCTTTGTTGTTATTTGTGCTGTCATATGGAGTTGCCATAAGTTAAATTACCATCATCTTCTCTGTTTTAATGCATACTAACATATACACAAGACAAACATGAGTGATTACCCGAGTGCTATAAGTTGTATTTAGTAATCACTTAAATGCTAGTCGCGATGAAAAAATGATCACTTAAGTGTCAAGTTATTATTAAAGGGATCAGTTAAGTGTCACTTGTAGTTAAAAGTAAACTGTTAAGTGTCAAGTTTTTTAGAATATGACCAATTAAGTGCCAATTTTTTGTGGGTTTTCTCTAAAAATTGCGCCAACCACCACCACCGACTGCACCACTAACCATCACCACTAGCCACACTACACACTAGGCGCTCCAACCACCACCATGCTAGTGGAGTTGCTGCACAAGGTACTGGTACAAGTTGAGCCTTGCACTAGCTTGCACTAGTACACATGGTGTAAGATATGTAAACTGCACCCAGGTGTAGGTGCAGCATAAGCCTATAACTCCCACCACAAATCCATAATCACCGGGCATCACCACCAGCCACACCAGCACCCTAGCCACCACATTAGCACCCCAACAACAAACTCACTACCATTAAACATCACCATCCATCACCATCAGCCACACCAGCACTCCAGCTACCACCATATAACACCAATAGCAATAGCAGCAAGTAAAAGCAGAATCCATGACAAATAGCAAAAATTGACAAGTAGCGCAAGATCATTTTATTGATATTGAAATTAAGTCTCACAACATCAATGACAAACTAAAGAAAAAAAAAAGATAACCTAACATAACAAGTGTTATTATAACGTTAACGTTTACATAACTGTTTTGACTCCTAAGCTCCATAAATCCTATCACGTTTCATCTCATCAATCAATATGCACGACACCCCTTTCACTTGATTCATAATTCTTGCACTCTTTCTATTTGGACGTGCCAACTTTCTCAGTATCCACTAACTCAGATGGAGTTGCAAATGTCCCCGGGCCGAATTGATTCAAAAGGAGTTGCAACTGGGTTCTTTCTCTTCTTTGTTGGCACAGTTGATGTTTTCTTTTTTGTTGGTGCAACCATTAATTCTTGAGTTGAGCCTAAGATAAGAACCTCTGAACTTCTCACGAGGCTACAAAAAACAATAAATTGTTAGCAAAAGTCTATAGCATAAATTAAATTAAATGCAATCAATAAAACTTACATTCTCGAATAACTGTTCCGGTATGCTCATCTGTATAAAGGCCATAGTCATATTGTCTTAACCTCTTCCCAAGTGCCCCTCTTGTTTCAATAGGGGCGTCACTTTCAGGAACTTGTGATTTGTTGGCTCTTTTTCTTGCTTTCTTAGGCCCTTCAGCTATAGCCGAGGCATCTTCAACCAATTCTTCAGCTAGGCATCTTCTAGATGGCCTTTATATAGCTGCCCCTTCACCTGGCCTTCTTCTAGTTGTCCTTCTGTGTAGCCCTTCAACTTCCGTGACACCTCTTTCTGTTGGACCTTCTGGTGGTACTGGTGGTGGTACTTGTGGTGCCCCTTGTAGTGATTCTTTTGGTAGCCCCTATGGTGACCCTTGAGGTGGCTCTTGTGATGGCCCTTCAGTTGGCAGTTGAGTTCCAACTTGCTTTCTTTGAACTTGAGAAAGAGGCAAAAAACACCATAAATATAACATTGAGACATATAATAATGTAAAGAAAATAAAAAACTAAATACAAATAGTTGAATTTACCACTAGGTATTTCTTTTCGCTGCTGAAGAACAGTCGACTGAACTAGCCGTAATGCTGCTTGGGCCAATCCTTCAGCTGGCCGTCTTCTACCTTGCCTTCTTCAAACAAGCTGTTCAGTTTCATGACTTACTAGGGTTCTTCTTGTGACCTAACAAACACATTACATATAAGGCCAAATAGGATATTATGTACATTTTTATGATAAATGACAAAGCAACATAAACATAAAATAAATTTCATGACTTACCGGGGTTTTAGTTGTCGATCAAGAACAACGACTCACTTGGCCCCGTTGTTTGCATTTCTCCAACTGTCTCTTCACTAGGCCCTTCACATTGCCTCAACGGTTGTTGTTGCTTCCTCAATTGACAACCTTTAATATTGTGGCCTGCTAGGTGACAATAAGAGCACGTTATCTTTGCAATCTGCCTGCTCATTCTTTGCTAACCTGAGACCTCTCCCTCTGACATTCTTCGTCTTCGTTTTGGCCTTCCAATTTTCTTCTTCAATGGCAAAGGTTGAGGTGCTTCATGATCCTTGAGCTCCCAAAATTTGCTACTTCTAATTGACTGCATCATGAACTGATAGGAAGCAAAGTATTTTGATTTATGGTGCCAATTATCGATGTAATCATCTATATTGTCGCCCTTCAACTGGATGGCACATATGGCATGTGCACATGGAATTCCACTTACTTGCTATGCTCTACATTAACACTTCCTGCTTCCTAAATTGACAACATACTTATCAGCACCCTTCATTATCTCATATACATCATATCCATTCCAAATGGGATGACAATGCCTACTTGCAGCCAAGTTCTCATCCAATTTCTTAGCAATCCTAGGACCACATTGTCTTGTCCACTTTGTAGCCTCATCTCTTTGTTTCTGCAGCCGAGTCATAACCGCAACTCGTGTATCTTCAAGCATTGAGATGACTAGTCTGCATCTGGCATCTATTATCTTCGAATTAAATACTTCACAAATGTTGTTGTCGATGTTATCGCACTTGAACTCCTCACGAAAGAATGCCCTACACCAATGCTTCAGTTCTAGTTGAAATAGGGTAGCACAATCTTCCTTTGTCAACTGAAGCAGTCCTTCTTTGGCTATCCAAAAGTCAGCTATGTTTGCACTATTTGCTAATTGCCAAAATTGGAACTGCAGCTTATCCCTTTTGTAGGTCTTTGCCCAATTTCCGTATATGCGCCGCGCACACATTCAATGTTCAGCATGGGGCAACAACTCGGCTACTGTGCCCAGAACCAATCCTTGTAATAATTCAAAGTAAGAAATACTAAAGCAAATTATATGTTCATATTACAAAGCAAACTATTGATTAAATTTTTCAAAAAGCAAGCATTACCTTTTGTTGGTCGCTCATGAATGCCCACCCTTCCCCGTTTATTATCTCCAAGTCAGCGATCAGATTTTGCAAGAACCATGACCAATTATCCTTGTTCTTAATCTTTACAATAACCCAAGCTAGTGGGAATATTTGGTTATTCGCATCTCTTCCAATCGCCGCCAACAATTCTCCCTTGCACAAGCCCTTCAAGAAACAGCCTTCCAATCATATAATCTGTCTACAACTAGCTAAAAGTCCTCGTGCATACATCAAAGCACACATAGTAATTATCGAACTTGGTCCCATGATTAGAAAGCGGTTTCTCAACCACCTCTACATACACTCTACTTGTAAGGTTTTGCAGCCTACACTCCCAAGCATACTCCCACACCAGCCCATATTCCTTAGCATGCTAACCAATAAGTATCTTTATCGCATTCTGCTTTGCTCTTTTGCACTGAGTCCTAGATACATTGATGCATACACGCTCCTTCACCGGTATCCTAAAGTTAGTAATTTTCATCTCGGGCATTAGCTTGATCGGATCGAAGAAATGCTTGGACAACCATGCACTTGTTAGCCTTTTGTTTTGAAAATTAATGGAACAAGTGTGTTCCTCTTGGTAGGCTTTAATCTGAAAGACCCACTCTTCTTAACAAACGAGCCGTAAATCTTCCAGGGACAGTTTTGCTACGAACACCTAGCTCTTATAAATTTTTTAGTGTTTCTAATGAAATCAATATTTCTTTGTGTAGCAATGGAGTTCTTCAGTATAGCTTCCCTAAATTGTATCGCATTATGGAATTTCATACCTACTGACAAAGTAGGAGAGGCAACGGATGGATCATAGGAAGGAAACTTACTTTTCCTTCTACGCACAGCTTGTTGATCTTTTTCAAGTTCGTCTTGGGAAGTAGTAGTGTCGATGCTTTCTTCATAATCTGTCTCCTGGCCAGCAACACCAACATCTATAGGGCCTTCGTCTCTATTTGGAACTTCATCAGCTACCTGCAAAGTCGCAAATCTATCGACAAAAAGTCCTTTTGTTTTTCCTTGACTTGTGTAAGCTCTTCATCGTCGTCGTCACTTAAGATTAATAAATTTTTAGCGGCCAACCTTTCATCGTCATCATCATCATCACCATCATTGGATTCAGCTACTTCCCAATCTATTTTAGTGATGGTGACATCACCTATGTCACAATCGCTTTGGTGAACAGCATCTGCGCCCCTCTCCTCCCTGTCTTGTCCATCATGCACTGCTTCATCCCTAACCTCATGACTAGCTTGAATACCATCTCCTCATTCTCCTACTTGGGTGCAATCTCTATCATCATCTTCATCCTCACTATCACTATTGTTTACAACAAATACTTTTGCCTTTTCGCCATGAAAATAATGATATAGGACATCCCTAAAACCATTATTATCTTCCAAAACTCTTAAACCATCTCTCAAGCCTTTCCCAGGAACACAGTACAGCAACTTTTTGTACTCTACAAGGCAAAAACATCACTATATCCCTAACAAATCCACTATAAGATGCCTTCTTTATATCTACAAAGATAGTACCCTCATTTCCCTGCTCATACTCCCACTCATCCTCACCGTAGTAAACGATGACAGCAACATAGTCTTTATTATGAGTCATTTCTGCAATAAAAGAGGACAAATATATAATTAACTTTTGGGACCACATTCACAAAGGATAACAGACAATTGCAAGTGGAGGTCTCTACACTCTTTATTAAAGAAAAGAAGAAAGAGGATGCATAGGTCAGACGACAGCTGCAACTTAAAAAGAGGCCTCAAGACAAATAGAGATGGGACTCGACAACTACTTTGATTATGTCGTCGCATTCCTTTAAAATATGGAGAGATCCCTCAAATAAGCATAGGTCCTCATGACACCAATTTCAACAATGCAATTTATTAAAAAATACCCAGAAGTCTCCATCCCCACGACAACAAGAGATTCGATTCAAACATGTCCAAGGTCCAATACTCCGAACCCTAACAATTACCAATCACCATCGCACATTTCACATCCGACCATTACAAATCACTTTCGCATATCACAATTCAATATCAGAGCCCTAAATTACACATCACAGTGGATGGGGCGATGTCAAGCCCTACACCGAGCCCTAATTTTCCCCCTGCCGAGCCCTACACCGAGCCCTACATTTCAAGGCCAATCCTAAACTATCAATTCGAATTCCCCAATAGGATTCTAGCACCACATCTGAGCCATAAATCTCAAATCTCACATTAATACCATCCAAGCCTGAGCTTTCCTAGCCGATCCCCAAATTTCAAGTCCGAGCCCTAATAAACATGTCAGAGCTCTAATTTCACCATGGGGGAGACGACGGTGACGACGACGAGAGACGATGGCAAGCGACGATAGCGAGCGATGACCTGTGAATAGCGACCTGCAAACGGCGAGCTATGAACGGCGATGGAGAGGACGCCAGATTTGGTGTGAACCGATAGACGAATGGTTAAAATCCAAATAAGCTAAATGACGTCATTTAGCACTAAGGAAAAATGACGTTGTTTAGTTTAGCCAAAGGCATAGTGGATGGGGCAACGTCATTTTCCTCCTCCACGTGTGTTTTTTTTTTTTTTTACTAAATTGTCACGTCGGTTAAGCATGTCGCCGGAAAATGCCACGTCTGCATTTTGGCCCTTTTTTGCCAGATTGGCACTTAAGTGTTCCATTTTACTCCGATATTGGCACTTAAGTGTACCTTTTCAAAGTTATGGCACTTAAGTGTCCTTCCGTACCAAGTTATGGCACTCCAAGTGTCCCAAACTCAATAATTTAGAATAGTTTGATGACATCACCTAGAGGGACCCCAATAGTGGTACAACAATGCGAATTTATCTTCTCCATGGTTCCTACCAATTTTCCAAGAGCGACTAAGTCTACGGCAGAAGTGGTCCATCCATCATGCTAATAGTCTCCCATTGACTTCAATGAGATTTTATACTATTGGGAGAAGGCTTGGAAAAATAGAGACAGATGACCATAAATTGGTGGCTTTTACGGAAATGTTGGGTGACCATTCTCTTATGATGTCGAAAGTAATTGATGTGCCTTCACCTAGGTTAATAATAAAGAGTGGAAGCTTCAGTAAGGAAGAGACTGGATAGATTTGTATGTAAGATTAAATGGAGAGTGTTGTTTCCCAATGTGGAGACCTTGGTTTTGTCGGCTATAATCATAGCCCTCTCCTTCTTTCTCTGTACCCAAGATTGCCAAAAGAAAGGAGTTCCGATTTGAAGCATATTTGCTAGATGTTCCTGAATGCGAGGATATTGTTAAGAGGCTTGGAATGACCAAAATAATACTCGGGTAGACATTTTGAGGAATGAAGGCAAGTAATGTCACAGCAACAACAAAAAGAAAACCAAGCATTGATCTATCACTGGAACCTTTAGTGATGGGCATATACCGAGATCTTATTCTTAGAAAATTCAACAAAACTAACATTATCATCGTGCGAAGTTGACAACAATAACAACATGTCAAGCCATCATAGGATGAGTGCCTCTAAGAAATTATCATATCTAAATTTAGTTCAAAAGAAACAAGCTCCCAAATTTATATTTATACCTAAATAGGGAGAAAAGAACTCTCGACGAATTTCAGAGAAGTCATAGAATCACGTCTTGGGCGAGCCCAAGCTCACCCAACCAAGGCGAGGCCGGCCTCGCTAGGGACCAGCAACGCTCCGACGAGGTCGCCGGCCCTCGACAGCCGGTCACCGGTCATGGCCGAGGCCGGCGACCGGCCAAAGAGAGAGAATTGTTTCTCCAAAGTGTTTCTGGAACAAAAAAGAAGTACTTCTGTTCTTTTTTTGTTTCCGGGAACAAAAAACAGATTTAGAACAAAAATGCAAACAAACGCGTAAAATATAATTTTTGTTCATAAACAGAAAGAAAGAACATAAACAAACACACCCTTGATGAAACGGTGTCCAATGTTGACTTGAATGATGCCTGAAGTCCACGGTCTTAGAAACTGCCACGCGCTTGACTACATAAGTATCCAGTGCGGCAGTGCCTGCCGGAGACGAGGGTCAGATTCTGTCGATCGTATTCCCACTCTCCAGCCATCGACTGCCTTTGCCTTGTGTTTCCGAGAGAGAGAGAGAGAGAGCGGACGAGATGAGCTCGGCGTCGCAGCTATGGAAACTGGCGTTACTGTTCATCGCGCTCTCAAGCGCGCTCCGGATACCGAGCCGAGCTCCCTTGGCTTTGATCGCTGTGGCGGTCATCGTTGACTTAGCAAAAAAGCGCAGAAGAAACGCGGTGGGTGTCGCATCCTGATGTCTGATTTCAGCACCTGGCTTAGTTCTTCTAATACTGGTTACAATTGACATGATCGTCTAGTAGAGTAGTTTTCCCATTTTATAAGTTCGTTCAGAAAATGCTTGAATAAGGGATGACGTTGTTGAGTTCGTCTGAGATCTTCTTTTCTTACACTTCTAAGAGTAGAAAGATGTTTGGATGCTGTTGGAGTTTCACTCGACAATACGAGAGTGTTGTAGCTACTTTTACTTTTATGAGGAGCGAAAAATTGGGAACTAGTGAAAATTTAGCTCCTCTAGGTAGGAATCTACATTTCACGAAATAAAGTTTAGTCTCTTGGTTTGACAGGAATCATACAAATCGGCAGCATCTTCACCTACTTCTATCACCTTTCCGGCAAATTACGAAGTTTTCTTGAGTTTCCGAGGGCCGGACACCCAGAAGGATTTCACAGATTGCCTCTATACCAGCCTCACAGAAAAGGGGATCCGTGTTTTCAGAGACAATGAAGAGCTCCCTGTTGGAAAAAAGATCAAGCCATCACTCATTGAGGCGATCAAGCAATCCAAGATAGTCATACCCATCATCTCAGAGGATTATGCTTCCAGTAAAAGCTGCCTCATGGAGCTGCAGCAAATACTAGAATGCAGAAAGAACAACGATCAAATGATCATTCCCATATTCTATCACGTTAATATCTCTGATGTGAAACACCTTACGGGGTCTTTTGGAGAGTCCTTTAATAAACTTGTTAAGAATGAGCGAGTTGGTACGGAGAGGATCGATGTATGGAAGAAGGCTTTCCGAGATATTGGAGAAATGAAAGGGTTGGACTTGGCTGAAATGAATGATGGGCAATCCAATCTCCGCTGCTCTTGTCTTGTACTACACGGCTCTGCCTTGAGTAAAATGCACTCACCGTCCCAATTTACACATTCACTGAAAAGATTTTGTCTAAGATCTTGTCACAAGTTAAGTTGATCAGAGTTCTGATATTTTGAGACCTTCAATGGCCCCAAGGAAGAAGTCAGAAATTTTGTAATTATTTATCGCTGTTATGTCTGTTTTCCTGTGGGCCTACTGAACATGCTAAATGCGTCCGTTCTTCAAAATTAAAAGTCGAGGGTACACAATAGATACTTACATGATCGTATCCTAGTAAAGTAAGCCAACTTATTCGATAGATCATTTAGTCAATACTCAATACTACACTTAATCCGTAAAAGGGATTAGTCTTGGCATGATTTCATTACTGTTTCACCTAATCTGCATTAGGTTGTAAAAAAGTAAAAGGATTTCTTGAAGAATAAACTAGTTTCTATTATCCTTACCTACAGCAAATGCTATGATAAATTCGACTTTGATATCATCTATTAAATGAACAACGATGGGTTAACTGGTGCGGATCTTATTTTCATACATTGTATTGCATTGTCTTTAACTCAATCTTCCTTGTCTTACATCTTGTTTACCGTCTAGTCATTGTAAGTACAAATTGTCATAGCTCTCTCATTACTTACATTGGCAGGCATCATGGCAAGCTCATACAGCTAGTCGTCTCAGACGTCTTGCGACTATTAAAGAAGCCTGACCTAGTCGTGACTGAATATCTAGTTGGAATCGACCATCATGTAGAAGAGATTATGAGGAAGCTTGATGTTGACTTTCGTGATGGAAAAGCTGTTAAAACATTTAGCAACAATGGATGCGTTGTTGGAATATGCGGTATGCCTGGGGTTGGCAAAACTACTCTTGCAAAGATTGTCTACAACCGACTATATCATCTCTTTGATGGCTGCGCCTATCTCGAGAATGTTTGAGAAAAGTGTAACCAGGTTGAAGGTCTCAAGACATTGCGATGTAATTTAGTATCTCAACTTGTAAAGAGGGAAAGTCGAGAGTTCAGTACTTCTGACAAGGCTATGCAATTTATCAAACACAGATTCAGCAATATGAAGGTTCTAATTTTTCTTGATGACGTGGATGATTCTGAACAGCTTACTCAAATTGTGGATGACCTTACGGGTTATGGTCCTGGAAGCAGAATTATTATGACATCTTTAAACAAAGATGTCTTAAAAAAGGTCGAAGTAAAAACTCAAAAATATGAGCTTGAGGCAATGGATGAAGGGCAAGCTCTTCAACTTTTTTGTAAGCATGCTTTCAGGAAGGATTTTGTCGAGAGGTCGATCGTACTCTTTCTAGAGCCATTATATCAGCTACTGGTCGGCTCCCTTTAGCTCTTGAAATGGTGGGTTCTTGCTTATTTCTAAAGCCAAAAGAAGTGTGGGAGGATACATTGGAGAAATTCAAAGATGCGCCTCATGAGAAAGTTGAAAAGGTGTTCAAGATGTGTTATGAAGTGATGGATTTATGAGATGGGCTTAAGGCCCATCCGCTCAATTTGGGCCCAAAAGGCCTGGCCCACGGGAATAGGGCCCGTGGATGGGGAAAGGTATAAAAGGGAGGAGAGAGAGAGAACATACCTCTTGGGAAATCAGAACATACGTTCATCTCCCTCTCTCCCTCCAAGAAAAAGAAAAGAAAACGGTCTCTTTTCTTCCAAACGCTCAAGGCGACGCCGTTTCCTTTTCAAGACAAATTGACATCATCGGGACTAGAATTTCTTCCTCTTCTTCAGCATTGGTGTTTAATCTGTGGCTAACAAGATACGCTCGAATCCGTGGTGTGCTTTACGATCGGTGATGCGTGTTTTTCCCGGGCTTCATCTTCCGCATTGATTTAGGGGTTCGATTCGGTGTCGAATCCGGTTTTCGGGGATCAGTCACTCCCAACATTGGTATCGAGCCCTAGTTCACGTTTTCCCGATCAATTTGATGTTTTTGATTGATTTTTTCGTGAAAAACTTTCGGCCGTACGGATCGGGGGAGAAATCCCGACACCCGAGCGTTGTTCGGCCATTTTTCTGAGTTTTCGTAAGTCGAAATCAAATTCTGAAGGCACTGGGAGAGCGTGACGTCGAGAAGAGTCCGGCGATGTGTCGATCTGCCGCCAGATGCCGCCGCACGCGCCCACACGCGCGCCGGAAGGCGCTGCGCGTGGGCGCGACGTGCCCGGCGGGCTTTGGCCCGCGCGTGCACGCCGCCGGGCGAGCGGCACGCACGCGCCGGTCCACGGACCGACGCGTGCTAATGTCACGTGATGACGTCACCGTGACGTCATCCAACGGTCGTCGCACGGATGACGTCACCGATGACGTCATCACCGACGACGTTCGCCGTGCAGATCACCGGCCGGCGACCCGACCCGACCCGCGGACGCGGCACGCGCCCGCACGTGCGGATGACGTCGCGTGACGTCATCCCGGCACGCGCGAGGCACGTGCGGTCGGTCGCGCGGACGGTCCGGCCGGCACGGCTGGTCCGACCGGCCCGACCGGTCCGACCGGTCCGACTGGTCCAACCCGCGCGCCCGTTGACCCATTAACCATTGACCACGTTGACCGTTGACCGCATTGACCGTTGACGGTTGACCGACGACCGTTGACCGACGGCCGTTAGTCGTTGACTTTGACCGTTGACCAAAAAAAAAAAAAGGAATTTGTTTTCTTTTTCAGTTCGGTCATGCTTATGTGGGTTATAAGCAATCCATTTTTAATTCTGCATTTGTTGCATGAATTTTGGAAAATTATGTATTTTCTCTTATATTAATTATGGATTATAAGTTATCCATTTTAATTACGCATTTGTTGCGGGAATTATGATGCGTTATGCAAGGATACACTGCAATCCCGAGAACGGAGGACGGAAATGCAAGACTTAAAAGGTTGATGTCAGAATTAGCTAATTATCAGTGGCATGATGGTGATTTAGTGTCATATGTGATCAAGGTCAATCAGATGATACGGAAATCATCTGGAATGGTTATCTTATGTCGGATTTTGAGAAGGTGTCGGCTTTGATGAACACTCTTCCACCCGAATGGCAAGCAGTGTTGGATCGGCTATGGGAGGTCAACGTGGTCTGGGTTATAGGAGGCTGGTGGAAGCTTTTGTGAGAGAGCACTATAGGATTGAGTTGGCCAAAACTTCAACCCTTAGATTGAGCGCCACATGGCGCCGAGTGAATGCGCCTTGAAGGCGACATGAAAGCTCTCCAAAAGTTTTTTCATGGTTGGCAAATGTGCCTTCAAATTTCTCAGATATTATGGCTGATAGATTAGAAGGGACATTCCCTATTTATTTCTTTGATTAATTATGTAATGTTTACTACCTGATTGTTGTTGATGTAACAACCGATATATTAGTTGTATCATGTGAAAGCATTGTTATTTTATTGGATGTTAAAATTTTTATTTGCTTTCTACTATTGCTAGTTCTTTGTGGGTAATTAGTCAGGGTAGTAATAAAAGTTTTTGTAACTTCATAGAATTGATTTTGCATAAGACAATCATATTAATGATATTTTTAAGCTAGGATTTTTGGAGGATGATTGGAAACATAGTGACCTTTTGATTCTGAAGCCTTACTTGAAATTATTTATTAATATGATGGGTCTATGCAAATAGGGATGCATAAATGATAGGCATTAATTCTTCGTGCATGTATGTCTGATGTGTTCAGAACGATGGTTCAGCAACAAAGAATATAATTGCTGATATAAACGGCAACAATTGTGAAATATTGAATATGAAGATTCAATATGTGCTGGAAAAGCAAGAAGCACTAGAAGCTCTTGACCATGTTATGGAAGATCTTGAGGATGCCATGCGCCACCTTGAGCTAGGCGACGACCGCCTAACGGCATTTGAGCCGAAAATAGATATTTTCAATGCTTTTGGTTCTAGCTCGAAAGGGCTTTGTGCTCTAAGCGCAAGCGTATTGATTCCTTCAATATATGGGAATGCAAAGGATCAAGTCCTTATTGCAAGAAATCAAGAGTTAACCAACACAAGAGAGGAAAACATCCTTTGTGGAATGTAGATTCAGAAGCGACAGACTATAGAGGGAAGGATAGAGAATCCTTCGTGGAATTTCGACGAGTACCAACTGGAACTGAGTGGATCCATATGGGAAACAACTCTAGAGCTGATGTAAAGGAATTGGCACCTGCCAATTGAACATACAAGGTGGACGCATCTTGATGTTCTATATGCTCTAGAGATTCGTCGAAATTTAGTGTCTGTCTTAGTATTGGTTAAGCTTGGTTTTGGTATGAACTTCCATAATAAAGGTGTAGATTTGTATTTAGATACAAACTACTATAGTTGTGGTCACTTACTGAATGGTTTTATTGTACTAAATGTTGACGTGATGATGTCAATATGTTATTCTCTTGTTTCACGTCTTCTACCTTATATGATAATGATGTGAATATGGTGGCATGCTAGGCTTGGTCATATGGGCCAACAACATATGAATAGACTAGCCAAAAAGGGTTTATTGGGCAATATTGAAAAAGTCGATTTGTCCATAAGTGAGCATTGCCTAGAAGGAAAACAACAAGGAAACCATTTGGAAAAGGAAAAAGAGCTGAATTTCCTCTACATTTAATCCATTCGATGTCTCGTGGTCCAATGAATGTGAGAGAAGGCAATGGGCTTTTTATTTCATCACTTTTTTTTTTTTTATAAATGATTATACTCGAGTCGAGATATGTCTATTTGATTTCTCATTAATCTGAAGCATAAGTTGTTTGAAAGGTTTATGAACCTGGTAGGAAATCAATTAGATAAGAAAATAAAGATATTTAGATCCGATCGATGTTGAGAATATTTATCTAATAAGTTCAGAAAATTATGTGATGAAAAAGGAATAGAAAGATAGTTGTCTATTCCAAATACTCCTCAACAAAATAGTGTTGCGGAGAGAATAAACAGAACCCTCTTTGGAATGGTTAGGTCCAAGATGGCGCATGCTAACTTACCTATCATTTTTGGAGTGATGTGTTGTTAATCGCTGCTGCCTATATACTTAACCAGGTGCCTTCCAAATCAGTTATTTCCACTTCATATGAGTTATGGACAGTTAGAAAACCGGACTTAAGTTTTCTTAAGTCATGGGGTTGTGCTGCCTATACTCATGAGTCCTCTCACAAGTTTGGGAAATTGGGTCCCGAAGGAAAGAAGAGTATTTTAATGAGATACTCCGAACACTCAAAAGGATATGTGTTCATAGGTGAGCAGGAAAGTGGGAGTATAATTGAATTTGAATCACGGGATGTCACATCCTTAGTGGATGAATTTCTGAGAGGGGCGAAATAAGGGAAAATAACTCCCTATTTGAAACCTTGGATTAAGATAATGATGTCGGTGAAGTTTGTCCAAGTGGGAGTAATATGAAATGTGATGAATTGAATTCAACTCATTCTCAATTGCAACCACCTGATGTGACGACATCATCATTACCTAATCCAAGTGGGAGCATGATGGGGAATGATGTGCTAAGTGTACAATCTTCCATATGGTGAACAAGTCGACAAAGTATTCCCCGTCAATGTTTTGACATTGAAAGGAAAACTTTATGGTTGCTCCACAAGATGAGGATGAGCCAAGAAATATTAATGAGGCTCTGAAATGCCCTAGTAAGAAAAAAATGGATTTATGCAATGAAAGAGGAAATGGAGTCAATGAAATCAAACCAAAGTTTGGGAATTGGTTGATCTTCCAAAAGGGATACAGAGCTATTGGGAACAAGTGGGTTCTCAAAAATAAAGCGAAAGGCTAATGGCTCGATAAAAAGGCATAAAACTCACCTTGTGGCAAAGGGATATAATCAACGGGAAGGAATTGATTATGAAGATACATTTTCTCCTGTAGTGAGATTTACCTTGATTCGCATTATTCTGGCAATAATGGTTAGTATGGATCTTGAATTACATCAAATGGATGTAAAGACTACTTTCCTCAATGGAGAATTAGAGGAAGGAACATATATGGAACAACCTGCTGATTTCATAATGAAAGGCCAAGAAGAAGATGTATGTCGACTTTAGGGATCGATATATGGCCTTAAGCAGTCATCGAGACAAAGGTATATACATTTTCATAATGCCATAGTGGCATATGATTTTACAATGATTGACAATGATCATTGTGTATATATCAATAGATCCAATGATCAATTTGTGATCATATCATTATATGTTGATGATATACTAATTGCCAGAAGCAATATGGAGTTGGTTAATACTATCAAGAGATAGTTGTCTTCTAACTTTGAAATGAAGGATATGGGTGAGGCTGTATACATTCTTGGAGTTAAAATTTCAAGAGATCGTTCGAAGAGATCATTGTCTCTTTCGCAAGAAACATATATAAATAATGTTCTTGAACGATTTCGTATGCAAGACTGTAAACCCATAGACACTCCTATTGCAAAAGGTGAAGGATTGAGCCATAGACTGTGTCCAGGGACTCCACAAGAGAAGGAACAAACAAAATATGTTTCTTATGCTAGTGCTGTTGGGAGCTTGATGCATGCTATGATGTGTACAACACCCGACATATGATTTGCAGTTGGAATGATGAGTAGTTACCAATCCAATCCAAGTCAAGCACATTGGAAAGCCGTTAAGAGAATACTAAGGTATCTAAAGGGGACTGCTGATTATACGTTGAGTTATTAAGGAAAGGATCTGCAACTCATAGACTATTGTGATACTGATTGGAAGGAGATTTAGATGAAAGAAAATCTATCTCTGGGTTTGTTTTCTTACCGAATAATGGCACCATATGTTGGAGCAGTAAGAAACAAAAGTATATAGCATTGTCCACGATGTAAGTTGAGTTCGTGGCATTATCGGCAGACGTGTAAGAAAGTGTTTGGCTTAAGAGATTTTTTGGATCATTTAGGTGTTATTGGAAGTGCTGCGAGATTAATTGTTGGTTAACTGTGCTAGCCAAGTAGCAAAAGCATACACCAAATGTCCAAAATATCATGGCAAGCTGAACATATAGATACCAAGTATAATCCTGTCAAGGATATGGTTGCACAAAAAGATGTGAACTTAGAGTACATACTACGCATAGAATGGTAGCGAGATCCTATGACAAAGCCAATACCTAGAGATGTGTTTGTGGCCATATGAAATCTCTAGGATTGCGTAGAGATTGATATACTGAATATTGTAATTTCCCTAAGTGTTCACAATTTGATGAATTTGTGTTTTCATCATTAATGCCTATGAATCTTTGTTTGATCTTTATGCATCTTAATGCTTAGTGCATTACTTTAAGTTGAGAAGTATGTCGGACAGATATAAGATTAGCCCACTCACACGGGTAATCGCCTCTATTTACTTGTGTGATAAATAGAGATGAGACTGTTTTCAAGCTTATTATCTAGGTGATAATCGAGCTCAAGCTTAAAACACGTATGTCGCCTTAACTAGGTGTTAAGATGAGGATATAATACTTACTATGTCCGAAAGTAAAATACCCCACATGTTTTACTTTATCTGTCTAAGATGCCGATGTGAGTTCGATGAATTTTGTGAATGAGTAGATACATGAACTCAAGTTAGACATTGGGTATGTCTCAACTATCATCTGTACGGTATTGAAAGGTGTAGACATACGCTCAATGAGAAAGGAGTTAATACCGTAATACGTATTTCATACTACGTATGCATGAGACGACCAATAAGAGTGGCAAAAGTTTGATTTCAACTTTTATGTCGTGTGAAACTCTTGAGGAAAAGAGTTCCTCAAATTTTTAGTCCCCTTACGACTCTTACTTATTCTCAATATTTCTATTTAGTGTTTGCTATCTTAGGATGTTGTCAATGGTCATGAGTTTGATTCGATCTAATGGGGCATTTCTAGAAAAGCGAGCTGGACTGAAATTGAGAGTTTGAAGGAAAGAGGAAGATCGATTTTGAAGAATCACATTATAGTTTTGTATTCACCAGTTAACCAATTATGACTGTCTTTGTGATAATCATAATTGTGAATACAATATATATATATCATTGTTTAAAAGAGATCAAGAGAGATATAAATGTGATCGATCGATCTAGGGTACCGCATACTAAATCTACTCGGGATGTGATGCCCATTATGAGTTGCTATATTCCTAACAGATGTATGGCAACGAGCTCTCAAAGTATGCTGGTCGCACGGATTATTCACCGGTATGAATGCTGAAGAGAGGAAAAGAGGATTTTGTTCGGCCCACCATGTTAAGTGAGAGTCTATGCTGGATTTTTTTTCTCGATGGGGCTGAGTAGGGCTGTCCGCCCATGTTGGTTTTGCACCACCATGTGCGAGTGGGAGATGATGGATTTATGAGATGGGCTTAAGGCCCATCCGCTCAATTTGGGCCCAAAAAGGCCCGGCCAGGTATAAAAGGGAGGAGAGAGAGAGAGAGAACATACCTCTTGGGAAATCAGAACGTACGTACGTTCATCTCCCTCTCTCCCTCCAAGAAAAAGAAAAGAAAAACGCTCTCTTTTCTTCCAAACGCTCAAGGCGACGCCGTTTCCTTTTCAAGGCAAATTGACATCATCGGGACTAGAATTTCTTCCTTTTCTTCAGCGTTGGTGTTTAATCTGTGGCTAACAAGGTACGCTCAAATCCGTGGTGTGCTTTACGATCGGTGATGCGTGTTTTTCCGGGCTTCGTCTTCCGCATTGATTTAGGGGTTCGATTCGGTGTCGAATCCGGTTTCGAGATCAGTCACTCCCAACATGAAGATTTAGATAAAAATCAGAAAAAGATATTTCTGGATGTAGCATGTTTTCTTATTGGAAGGGACAAGAGAATTGCCATTAACATGTGGGATGACTGTAAATTTTTTCCTTGAGAGGGCATTGAAGCTCTTCTTGTTAGGTCTTTGGTGAAAATGGTAAAGAATAATGAGCTGTGGATGCATGACCAATTAAGAAACTTTGGTAGAGAATTAGTATGAAAGGAGAACCCTGAAGAGCCTTTCAGGCGAAGCAGGTTGTGGAATCACGAGGAAGCATTAGCCACACTAAAGGAAAGGAAGGTAAATGCAAGGACAACAAATGATTCCTCGAGTGGACAATGTTGATGCCTTTCTCTATTTATTTGTCTTTTAATCATTCATTTTAACTTAGACAATGGTCATTTTCTACGTTTTCTTGATGGTTTTCTCATCCAGCTAACTTTTGTTTAATTCACAAGGCACTGAAAAAGTTCAAGCACTTGAACTCATGTTTGATCATGGAACTGGTGCTCGTTTACCTTGTGAAGCATTTTGTCCTCTGCAGAATTTAAGGTTCCTTAAACTTGACTGTGCATATATTGAAGGCAATCTTCAGAATCTTCTTGCAAACTTGAGATGGTTGGATTGGCAAATGTGCCCTGAAAAGACCCCAGGACTTTCCTATTTCAATGTTGAAAACTTGATCATTCTTGATCTGTCATGGAGCCGGGTAAATCAAGGTTGGAGAGGTTGGGAGCTAATTGGAAAGGTAGAGATTACATTTATTTTTATCTTGCCAATCCTATGATTTTCAAGAACTCATTCTTTTTTATTGTCTCATTGATTTGTAGAAGGCGAAGAAATTGAAAGTTTTGAACCTGACAGGTTGTCCTGAGTTACTTGAATCTCCAAAATTCCCTGCTCCAATTAAACTAGAAAGATGGATGCTGGAACGTTGTTCCAAATTATATTTGATTGGCTCATCCATTAAAAACCTAGGTAGCTTAGTTTCCATAAATATGAAGTCTTGTAATGTGGACCAGCTGCCAGATCTGGGTTTCATGACGGCTTTAAAAGAGCTAGTGATCGATGGGACTTTTATTGATAAGATTCAGTTCCAAAAAGATTCTATGGAGCAACTTGAGACTCTTAGTGCTTGCAAGTGTGAAAGGTTAGAACAAATATATGAGATTGATCACTTGCGATCTCTCTCCAATCTTGCACTGGATGGAGCTGCTATAAAGACCCTTCCAGTTTCCGTCGGGTCACTGGAGAAACTTTGACGCCTATCTTTAAGGAACTGTTGGAAATTAACTGAAATTCCAAAATCCATTGGAAAGCTCAAGGAACTGCAATTTATGGACCTGTCAACCACAGGAGTTGATGAATTGCCTTGTTCGGTCTAGTGTTTGGAAAATTTGAAAGTGCTGAAGATGGAAGGTACTCACATAGGAAAATTTCCTGAAGCAATACAAAATCTGCCAAAGTTGGAAGAGATAGATTTTTCTCTCTGCGGGAATTTGGAGATTCAGATGAACTGTGATCTTGCAAGATTATCCCCCTTAAGAGTCTTGAAATTATCCTACACCTGAATTGCCCACTTGCCTGAGAGCATCTGTCGGCCCTCAAATCTCCAAATGCTTGAATTGCGTAACTGCGAGAAGCTTCAGGCTTTGCCAAAATTTCGCTCTAGCATATTCATCCTGTGCTATGCATCATGAAAGATGTGGATGGCCTTGGAACTGTCATGCCTGACTATTATAGAAGGGTGGTACTTTGGTGATGGTTGTTGACACCTAGATTTTGACGGTCCGTTTAGTCATTTATCGCGTAGCATATAGATTTAGGTGCATTTTTATTATTTTATTTTAATTGGCATTTTATTTTTTGGACCGGTGCGGATGGGTTCAAATTAGTTGGATTATGCCCACGAAAGGAACAAATTAGCCTAAGCCTGTTGCTTTTTAATTAATTTTCTCATGGGAAATTGAGATTTGATGCAATATTATGGTGATTTTTGACATTTAAAAAAAATCATATTGCAATCTTATCTTTAATTTTTTGGTGGTAAAATCATTGGGAATATTAAGGAGGATAAGGAATATTCTAAAATATTTTGTTGCGGATAGAAATTTTAGAGCTGGTTAATGGAGCTTTATCTGGAAAATCTTCACAAAAATTTCGGATTATCTTCAATCGCTGAGTCAATATATGAAATCTTCATTGGTAGAACAGATTGATTTGTTCTTGCTCTATAAAGGGGGGCTTTTTTTGAGCTTTTTTTTTGGTCGAAAGAAAAGGAAAAAAAGTTGAAAAAGTGAGAGAGAGAAACCGGTGAAGAAAAGCTGCCGAGGGAAAGGGAACACAAAAAGTGAAAAAAGTGAAAAAAGCAGAGCAAGAGATGACGTGAGAAAACAGGAGGCAAAGGAAAAAGAACACTGTTCTTCTTCTCCGGAGATTTGCTTCCATCTACCCGCGCCCCATCCGCTCGCTGCTGCTTGCTCTACATCGCTGCCGCCGCTTGAAGCCACCGCCGTGCCGCCTCTGTCCGACGCCCCGGCGGTCCCTTCCATCCGGAGCTAGACCCGAGCAGATCTGTAACCGCACGGACCGGCAACCAAGCTCGAGGCGATCGCCTCACCACCGTGAGCCAGGCCCGAGCTCGCTCACGCATCTAGATCTAACCACTGCAACCTTCGACCGGTGACCTGACGCTGCAAATCAAATTGATCCGCCCTGTCCGTTGCCGTTCGGCCCTCTGTTCTGTCCGGCGAAGCTGCTGCCGATCCGAGCTTGATCCCGGCCGCTCAGCCCTGCTCGACGCCCATCCGACCACCATGACCTCGATCGGCGACCCAAGTCGCAAGCCGGTGGACCCGCACCGCTCGACCCGACCCGCCGCCTCGGCTCGTCCGCCCGGCAACGACCCGCGACACCCAAGCCTACCGCGCCCATGCCGCCGAGCACCGACGCCGATCCGCCCAACGCCGCCCCGCCCGTCCCGACCCGAGCCTCCCGGCTCCGCTCTGTTTCTGCCACCATTGGTTCACCTTGGCCGGAGCCTCCTTTGCCGAACCGATTAGCCGGCTCCCTTTGGAGATCCACAGCGTGCGTGGAAAGGAAGGAAGAAAAAAAAGGAAAGGCAAAAAAAATCAGATTAGGTAGTTTTTTTTTATTATTTTATCTTTATTATTTTTATATAGTTTATAGTTTGTTTGTTTTTTTAGTGTGATTATTCATTGATACATGACTGATATTCCAACATGAAAGTGCCCTTCAAATTAGGGATTGACAGTCCGATTTCGCGCCCGAAATCCGACTCGTAATCTCTTACAAAATCGACAATCCAATTTCAAGCCCGAGATTCGATTCGCGATTTAATTTAAAATTGGCCAACCTGATCTCATACGCGAGATATGGTTCGCTAATTTTGGATATTAATCTTATCTTGTTTGATTTGCCATCATCAAGTTAGTTAAGTCAATCTTATTTTCGTAAAAGAAAAATAAAAAAAAATACTTGAGTTAGGAATATATTTGCTTTAGAATATTCCTAATCTTAGGTTTAAAATCGCAATCTTATTTCGAATTTTTAAATAAAAAATCCAAAAAAGAAAGTGCAATCATTTATGTTGTTAGTTTTGCATGTTAGTTTTAATTTTGAATTTCTTAAAGAAAAACACAAAAAAAAAAATCATTGTGCATATTAGATTAGAATTGCATGTTTCATTTTAAATTTAGATCATTTTTTTAGATAAATTGCATTTTAGATTTAGATAATGTCTTAGTTTAAATTATGATTTAATATGACTTAATCCCTAGTTTAAATTAGATAGAATCTTAATCTAGCTAGATCATTTCAAATTTCATAAAATTTGTCTTAGGATAAATTAGTTGCAATTTCTAGGATAGATTGCATTTTTAAAATAAAAATGTCATTTGCATGTCACATAGAATTAGGTTCATGAAATGCATGTCATTTTAGTGATTATTGTTAGGTTCATTTCTAATTAGAAATTGTCCGTCATTAAATTAGGTCATTTAATAAATGTCGTGTGACATATAGCTCGCATATTGAATTATATGTCGCATGTCATTTTAGTTGAAATAGTTTTGTACGTCATTGCATTGCATTGCACGTCATTAGAATTAAGTCATTTTGGTTAATTTAAATTGCATATTTAACAATTGCATGTTCATTAAGAGATCATAAAATTTGTATTCATATGTTTAGGATATGTTGCCATGCCATATCATTTTATATTAGATTAAAAGCATTGCATTGCATATGGATTATAGTCTCGTTTAATAAGTGAAAATAAAAAGAAAGAAATTGTTTGTTAATTAGAAACCATATCTAGGGTTGTTGATATGGATTTTAACTTAACAATGCAGATGCTTTCATTGCTTTGAGGTAAGTTTTGCATCATTTAATTGCTTTCTTGGGTGTTAAATTGGTGGTTTGCGCACCTACATGAACACCTCACATGTTAGAGAAATAGATTTAAAATCAATCCAAATTGCTTGCCAAACATTTTTCAAAAATAAAAAGAAAGGTACCGAAAGGGCGTTAGAGAAATCTAACGTAACCAAGTCCCTGTACCCTTAGTCTCTGGTTTATAGGAGTAAAGCAAATCTCCCGTTGCTTTACTAGGGTTTCTAATCGACCCACCAAAAAATAGATTAGAGGCGACTCCTAGTTAAAATTCAATTGTATGTTAACAATTCAAACCTAAGTCACGAATTGGTATGGGATTGGGAGAGCCCGAGTTAAGTCTAGGCTTAACAATCCATTAGCCAAACCCTAGGTGGTTCAAACCCCGAAAATTTTGGTCGCGGCAGCTTGGCGACTCCGTTGGGATCTAGAGTTGAAACTCTTAGTGGACTTAGGCCAATTTTCTTTTTTGAAAAAAAATGCTTTTGTTTGGTAGCGAGGATTCTAGGTACGTCCCTAACATTTAGGTGTTAAATGTTCCTGTAGATTAGGAGGTATATGGGGAAGTGTTTGCTAACCTTTGTTATGCAGGGAGGTGTAGGAATGTATGGTTTATTTTCATGAACGAAGTGTTGTTTGATTTAAACTGCTGTGCATGCTTTGCATTTATCACTACACTTTACACACACAACCTGCCGCCGGGACACAGGCCACATAGGATCATTTAGGATGGTATTGAGATGGATACCACTCCGACCGCATGCTCGCGATGCGAGTCACCCATCTCAATCTCGAAGTTTCTTTCATGGTGTTAAGAGTACCCACCTCAGTCCGCATGCCCGCGACCTGGGTCGGCTCTTTGACAAAGCCGGAGTCATGAGGACCCGACATAGTCCACACGCCCGTGGCTAGTCTGATCATCCTTGTGGCTTCACTTTGCTAAGCTTGTCTAGAGTAGAAATCGAGCCTCACATCTCATGTGCATGTCTATGTGATTGCCATTGATTTTCCTTGGTGAAGTAAGTCTTCTATTCCTATACCATGCAATTTATTTTGTCATGCTTTTGGTCTGTCCATGACAATTTAGGATAGTCATTTGATCTAATTCCTTTCAAGAATGAAATGAGGAAATTGCCATGCAATAAATCATTTGGAAAATAAAAAATTTGGAGAATTTGTTTTCAATTCATGTCTAGAAAATTTGATCTTACTAGGATGTCTATTTTTCTAGCTCTCTTTAGGAAATTCCCTTCTTGTAAGAGCTTTTCATGAAAAAAAATGATGAAAAAAAGTTGATAGATCATTGTTATGGGTTGATTCTTTATTTGCACCTTGTACTTATATATTTTTTCATTCATTTGATTAGGTGATAATGGATCCTTCACATTCGCCTATCATTATGCGATCAAGAGCAAAAATGGCCGACCAAACTGAAATGCATGATCGTATCTCTGCTATGGAATACCAACTCCAACAGTTGCTCACCTCTATGTAACTCATGACAGCCCAAATCCAATCCCTCCAAGCAGATTTGACTCTTGCACCTGCTTTCCGTGAGGTAGTAGTTCCGAAACGGGAATACAAGACCCAAATGAGCAATAATGACATGCCTGAATTGGAAGATAACCCACTAGTCATTACGAAACTTGACAATGTCCCTAAGACAAAGCAGGATGAAGTGGAAGTGATGGACACTCTAAGGCAGCCTAGTGGCAAGTTTGATTACACAGTGAAGTATTCAGCTCCCCGACTTTTACTTTGACTCCCGCAACATAGTTCCAAGTGGATGGGATGACATGGACGATTTGACGCCTCCAAAGACAGAGAACTCGATGACGCCTCAGGAAGGAATCACGGGTCTGTTCGATGACCTCTTCATAGAAGCTAATGATGAAGGACCTTTGGAAGACATGGATGTTAGCCTGCAAGAGTAACTTATTATTGTTGCACATTCCCCTGCGCGGGAATTTTTATCTCTTTCTAGGAATTTTTATCACTTTTTAGGATTGGTTTCCGTTTTTTAGGAATCGTTTTCGATTTTTTCTCTTTTTAGGGGTTTACGAATTACAATTTCCATTCTAATAATGTAATTCATTTGATTCTATTCAATGAAATTACAATTTTATTTCCAATTTTGAGGACATGATGGAGTACTCCAAACCAGTCCAATGATGATATCCAACCATGAAAGAAAATATCACCCACGGAGAAATCTGAGGGTTGGACTTTCTCATGTTTCCTCCCAAAACCTTTTTGAAAACAAAAGCATTTCATTGTAAAAAAAAAAAAAAAAAAAACACAAACAAAAAAAATATTTTCCCAAAGCTTGTAGCGAGATTAAGCCTGTTTGTTTGTCTGACCCATTTGCTTCTTGTCTCAAAGCATGATTCTATAGCTTGTTATGACAAGGGACATCTGAGAATGGCGTATCAAGTTTCAATGATCATAAACTTGACTTGTGATCGACAGTTTTAGAGCGCACTTGTAATGAAAAAGATTTGGGGCAAGTAAATGATGACCATCATTCCCTAGTGGAAGAATTGACAAATTGGGGGCATGACTGGTTTTGGTAGTGACTTTGGCCCAGGATAAAGTCTCAACCCGAGCAAAAATGGATGTGCAATTTGAATTTACTTTGATGTTGCATAGTATTATACTGATGCACGTTCTCTTGTGCAGGGGCAAAAGTGGATTTTCAATCTTCAATGATAGGGACAATCCAAAGACATCAATTGCTGAGGCAATTCCCATTGTAGAGGAATCCTTGAATGAATGCTTAAAACCATTTTGCTGTATAGAAAACTGTTTGAAGTTGACATGCTTAAAGCTGTTGAGTTCTTTCTAAAAGGGTTTTGCATGATGACTCTTACATGTTTTATCCACCAATTCCACTAAAGAAGATCAAAATGGACTGATTTAATGAATGATGTGGAATTGATTGAGCATACTAAATGAGGCAAGTCGGGATGATGAAAGGCAAACCCTATCCTATACACAGTCCCATATTCATACATTTGTGAGATGAGTGTAGGAAGGTTCATATTCATAAGGTAAAGAGTTCTCTCGCAAAAGGTATGGCAACCGAAATGATGAGAGGCAATTCATATCTCTATCCTAAACACTACAGGTGATCCGTTGCTTAACCCTTTTGAGCCCATACACTTATGGATATTTTTTTCAAATCACCCCTGTCAAGAATCACCCCACATCGAGGCAACTAAGAGATCAAATGGTTTCATGAGGTGAGGAAAATGAATTGAAATTTTCTTGCTCTCACTTGCATCAATCTTCAAGTCATGCTATTACATTGAATTCATGTGTTAATTTAAGTGCCTTAGGATGATGAAGAGCATTTCATTCTCTATCCCATACACTTATATCCTTTGCGTAGCCCATTTGAGCTTGCAATTTTATTTCTTTAAACCAGTTGGTGATCATCCCCACACTTTGGGCAAGGCAAAAGGCGGATGAGGACCTTTGAAAGTTCAAGTGCCATTCAAAGTGTAATTGCCTGACATATGCATTGTGCGCAAGAATTGAATTCAAAATAGAACTAAGGGGCATGAAAAAGTAGTGTGCCTGGTAAAAACAAGACCAATGCCCATGAAAAGAAGTGAAGAAAAAATGCATGAGAACTAGGGGCATGAAAAAGCGGTGTGCCTGGTAAAAGCAAGGCCAATGCCCATAAATGAAAAAGAGTCAAGATAGGTGACTTGTCAATTACAAGAATTGAATCCCAATTGAGCAATAGTCAAAGAACTCAAATGCTGAGTTTTTACAATCAATAGGGCACTTCATGAAGACAATCCCCGATGGTGAAAAAGAAAAGCGGCGGCAATGCCAAGATGATCATCAGCTCTCACATTTTACACACATTTTGAGCCTAATGATCCTTTCATTTCTCAACCCATGAACCCAACCTACGTTACGTCCCTTACAAAGTCTCTTCAGATTAGGGCATTTGAATTAACGTAGGAGTTCATATGCTTATAAGCATCACTCGAAGAAGTGCGAGCAAGATTATTTCTTTCTCATTTTGCAGGTTTCTTGACTTGTAAACCCGAAGATGATTATAGAATTGTTCTTTCAATAGCCTCGACTCAAAGAGTCTCCTTTGCTAAGCCATTGACCAAGCCAGCATTATGGTCCCTATTAAATACCTCTCAGATTGGTAAGATCGTATCGCTTGCGAGAATACTCGGACCCATGTCGATATGATGAAATTGAGTGATTCGCGTAAAATAGACATTCTAAATGAGAGTGAGTGAAAGTCCTTTCTAACCGAAATTCTCTCATTTAGTATTCTTAAAAATCCATGTCATGAGTGAAGATTGTCTTGAATGATAATTCTCTCCAGTGGAAATTTGGGTGATGCAAAGGTCATTATGCATAAACCCTGATTGAGTTGATGAAAACCTCACTGAATTTTGAAATGTGCATTCTAGAGTAGTTTAGATTGTTTATCTCTTTGATGAATGCATATCAGTTTTTGCTCTAAATCATGTCTGATAGGTAATTCAAGTTCCTTTCAGAGTGTTTCATGATTTTAGGAGATGAGAAACCTCCACCATGAGGTAAAAGACCTCCACAGGATATCTAAATTCCAAAGACATATCTCCAAGAATCAAAGATATCACCAGGTAAATATATCTTTACCTATACTCTAAAATACTCGTCATTGTGCAGGTATTCTCTCTCAAGTGCATCGACACTTGACTTGGTCAAGCTGTCTAGTTATATCGACCTAGCGTGCTTTCGTAGCCCAGAGTCATCGACTCAGTGTGCTTCCATAGCCCGGGGCCCATCTTCATCGACTCGGCGTGCTTTCGTAGCCCGATGCCCATTTATATTGACTCAGCGTGCTTTCGTAGCCTAGAGTCTCTTTATATTGAATCGGTGTGCTTCTGTAGCCCGATGTCTCTTTTAATAGACCTGGCATGCTTTTGTAGCCCGGTGTCCTTTATATCGACCCGGCGTGCTTTCGTAGCCCAGAGTCCCCTTCATTGACCTGGCGTGCTTTCGTAGCTCGGAGTTCTTGACCCGGCGTGCTTTCGTAGCCTGAGTCTATTTT